>BROG01001166.1:32500-95000 GCA_030159075.1 Atrina japonica
GGCGATGAATATTTGAAGTGTAATATAATAAAATTTAAAACTAAATTTGCAATCAAAAGTATAGGTTGCCGTTGCATTTTTACTTTAAATTTTCACTTATTTACAACTCGTAGTATTCCGCACCAAAGGGAAATATCTATTCTCATATGACCCCTCCCTTTCAATTTTCAACCGTCAACCCTATATTTTTCAAAGTACTACCAATATTCATGTATCTTTTTTATCACCTTTATTTCACTTATTAATGGCAAAACTATTTTTTTTTTCATTTAATGATCAATCAGATCACTGGGCTCATTTTACCCTCCGCACAACTTTGGGTGTCCAAAATGTCTGCGCCCATGTTGTAAACAAAGCTGGTGTTTTTCCATATATACATAAAAAGATGGCTATCTTAGCTTTAGGAGACAAACAAATCAAAGTATAGGAAGTATGGGTAAACTTACTCTGTTTACAGGTAATGCCTTTGTATCCATCAGCACATCCTTGTGAGCAAATCCCTTCTTGTCTGTCACACGCCATACGGTTGTTGCATTTACCACATACCAGGGAACAGTTGGGTCCGTACTCACCCCTTTTGCATTCTACCGAAATCAATTCAATTATGATTTAGAGATTAATTACATGTCGGCTTAAAATAAACGTGTTTTATATTAGTTAGTTGAACCTGCAACATGTATGCAGTAAAACAGGAATGGGGAATATAGCACATTGTATTATATAAGATTCAAGTTCAAGTTTGATTATGCTAGGATATTTTAATCTTAATGTATTAAAACAAGAGTTCATTATAGCCTCTTTCTTATTTCGATGTACATGTAAATAGACAACATATACAATATATGACATATGAAATACCAATTTCTGGTGTATAACATATAGATTCATGGTTTATTACGACGTCTTATGTATGGTATACAATGTACCTGTAGCTGCACAATACTCTGAAACCATGCCGTATCAAACACGTGTTTAGGAATTTTGATACTTTTGAACTGCAGTCATGGTTAATTATTCCTCTAATTTTTAACATATTATATAGTAAATAACTTATCCCTCCGGTGAGCAAACTATAATCATCCTTTATGAGACGTCTCTGGTTGTATTTATAATATCTACCTCAGTACAATGTAGATAGGCCACGTTTTCGACAGAGGATTAATAAATAATTTGCAATTGATGAAGACTCTTAAATATATTTAGCTTTTCCATCTCAAGACTGACATCTTTTATTTTCATTATAAATTAGACGTTGTGTTTATTGTATTCACAGTTCGTGCCATCAAGATACCGAATTAAATAGGGATAACTATAAAACTACTAGTGATGGAGAGTTTTATTTCGCATCACTACATTTGAGGGTTATGCTATTATAGAATATCAATATTTTCATTCCATTCATACTAAACAGTAATGCTCAATCGCAAAAAGTTATTGAATCATTGCAATTTTATGATGTTTCCACTGCGCTGATATGTAGTTAAAATACAATTTCAGATATTTTAAATACGTACTGATAGCAATACACATACCTTCATTACAGATGTTTCCTTTCCAACCATTGTCACATCCATATTGACAGGAGCCATCTATCTTGTTACAATCCGTTTCATTTGCGCAATTCCCTGTACAGTTTTTAAGGCAGTTCCGCCCGTAAGTCCCGTTCTTACAGACTGTTAAAAAAACACATTCCATGTTTTAAAAATATTATAACATGCCTAGCTTCCATTGCCTTGAATTGAATTATTTAAATCCACACTAAACCAATACTGATAGATACTGTAAATTGCCAATGCATTAATTCAAAAGTCAATGAAATTATGTAGTGAAAATGTGAGGACAGTCAACACAGATTCGTGATCGAGCGATGAACAAAAGTAGTGCAAATTACGAAATTTATGGATACTATCTTACAAAAATGTTATATGACATGCAAACCATGATAAATTGAGACATACTCCAGTTTTGTTTTCATAAATAATACAAATTGAAATTTTTGTTCGAAGCCCAGATGTCCGTGTTCGTACAATATTAGCCAGAGTTGTATATCCAACCTTGATATCGTAAAGATTTATACTTTGACATCGGGAATTTGTATATCCAAACGATATCGATAATGGCGTGTTGTTAATGCTTTGTTGGACATCAAATTTGTGCATAATTTGTATTACTGGTAGTGCAGTAAGTAATAATTTATTTTCTATATTTTAGATATATAAACCCGTCTTGTGTGATACCATTTTTTCTTTTGGAAATATATTTTTGAGTTCAACCGATGGCGTCTTATTAACAGAATCGATCGAGTTTTTTTTTTCGTCTTTTCTAAAACTATAAATTGGGTAATGTTCATACAATCGTATACACATTCATACACTTTTGTATGTAACAAAATTGAAATGTATATGTAGATATCGGGAACAATTACTAGGTATATTATTTATTTCATTCAGCAATTTCTGGTTTGTATTGTCGTTTACAGACTAAAAAACGTCACTTGCTTTGATAATAATGTACCTTTATCACATTTGTCTCCCTTCCATCCAGCAGCACAGCCTTTATCACAATGTCCTGTTTGTTCATTACATGTCAAATTGTTCAGACAGTTTCCACTACAACTCTCATTGCAGTTGTAACCATATTTATAAGGGATGCAAACTGTTCATAAAAGTGAAAGTTGATATCAAAATTAAAATTATATTATCATACTATATATATATATATATATATATATATATATATATATATATATATAATATGTATGTATGTATGTATGTATGTATGTATGTATGCATGTATGTATGTGCGTGTGTGTGCGTGTGTGTATGTGTGTATGGAAATACATTAAAGTAATAATTAATGATAAAGATGTGTTAAATTATATAAAAGCGATATGAGCTGTCGAAAGTGAGCCATTTCACATTCCTGCTTTATGTTATGTCTTATCTCATAAATCCCCAAGATACCAATTACAAATGCGTGCGTACAGTTGTAACGGTCCTGCAAACGTAATCCGTAATATTCGTTTTGTATTATCCGCCATTACTATTAGCATTACAAATTAACTTTCAGTGATTTTTTACGAAGATTACCGAGTCTTTAATACCCCGTGCTATTTGTAGTTTCTATTACTATTACCGTTTATGCTTATTTTTGAAGTTCATCATCTCATACATAAATTACGCAGAAATCGTCATTTTCGTCGTTTCAAAGTATTCATTGCTAATATTGTCCACGTGCCGGGTGAGCTCGATCCATTTTTAACTCGTAATGTCGCATTATCGGCTTTATCATATTTGATACATATTAACAACAAAGGACACGGCGACATGGTCGTAAAAAATGAAGTATGCATATTTTTCAATGTCAGAATTCATTCCAGGGCAACGTGAACCAATGACAAAATATACTTTAATTACCAGCTATGTTTTACCACATATTCATCCACTATCCTACAAATATTTTAAATGGCGTTGAAACGCGCATATTTTACAAATACAGCTACTTTCAAATAACAATCACATTCTGTATTTTAAATTAAATAAAAAGCATAACATAATCGACCGAACTTTAACACACGCCGATTGTCTCCATGTCATATTGCTGATAGACCAAGGGCGTAAAGGACGGAAATCCCCTTGACCGAATTACGAAGTACAGTTGATATGGCGGAAGAGTTTACCTGAAGTGTCATTGAATACGGAAGTAGAGTAGGATTTTTTTAAGATACGGAAAAACTTAAATTCTAATAAAACAAATAACTTCGAAAATAAAACCGTTTACTACGTTGTATGTGTTTCATAATGTATTTGAACAACCATTTTATCATATTCTCGTTTATATGTCACAGGACAAATCATCATTGTGACAGCTTATATCACTTTCTCTAATATAGTTGTTATCAAAAAGCATTATTTATATGAATTACAAATTATAAGTAATTTATTAAAGTAAAAATAAAGAGAAAGAAAAACCTTAATAACAGTGATGGCAAATGAATTCAAAGAGTCCTACTTTTCCAATAATGTTTGGACACCATCACCGTCAGTACCGGTTGGACGAAAACGGTTGTTTACACTCTCGTCGTGTGTCATTTTGAATGCGCTTTCTTGACGATGGATCAAACATGAAGACGAAGAGCCAGACATTTTGTCTGAATTGCTATAATCTATTAGATGGTTGATAGAACCTCGTATTCGAAAACTTAAAGGAACGCGTTATTGAGATATTTTCTGCATTCAGTGACCCAGAAGTAGTACCTGAACTGGATAGATTACATGACCAATATGTACTTGTACCAGCAGGCAAAACATCAAACAATTTAGGTTCTATCTGTAAGGTACATTACTCTATTTGTTTATTAGAAGAACTTGGGATTAACTTCGAATGAGACAGTAAAACTCCCGCATCGCAGTAGGTGTACATTAAAAAAACCCTCAATGCTCAATGGCCGTAGGTGCCGAGCATGATCCAAACTGTTAAGCCCTTCAGCGGCATTTGGTGATTTTTCCATATAAGTGAAAGATTTTTGAATGTGATGTCAAACAGCAATACACAAACACACAAACAAACATAATCGTAGTAGCAGCAGTTGTAGTAGTAGCTGTAGTAGTAGTAGTAGTAGTAGTAGTAGTAGTAGTAGTAGTAGTAGTAGTAGTAGTAGTAGTAGTAGTAGTAGTAGTAGTAGTAGTAGTAGTAGTAGCAGTGGTAGTAGTAGTTATAGTAGTAGTAGTAGCAGCAATGTAGGAACAGTAGTAGTAGTAGTAGTAGTAGTAGTAGTAGTAGTAGTAGTAGTGGTAGTAGTAGTAGTAGTAGTAGTTTAATTGGTCGTAACAGTAGCACTAGTAGTAGTAGTAGTAGTAGTATTAACATCACATGGTCCTGAGTGACATTGAAAAACCGCAATTTTACATAAATGAAAGATATTAATAATGAATAAATACTGTTAGCAATATTATATATGCTATTCTGTATGATGGTATATTTCTAAATTGTGCAAAAAAGTAATATTGAAGTGATGAAAAGAATACAAAACCTGTTTTGCAATATTGCCCCATTACTCCTAGCCCACATCCGGTTGGGCATGACCCGTGTATATGATTGCAGGTAATATCATCTCTACAAGACCCACACGTGGATGAGCATGCTGTCCCAAATGTTCCTGGACTGCAAGCTGCAAGATCAATTTGGTAATCCTTTGCAAAATTTATAAATATCAAGAGATCTGAGTTGTACGCTTACGAAAATAAAAGAAACGTAATTACTTTTGATGCGAAATAATTAACTAAAATTGTTAAACATGCATATATCGTAAGCGTACAGATTTGGCGCAACTCTTGCTTTTTTATATGTACGTTTTTAAAAATATCTATAAATTAGGTGGTAAATATACATTTTGATTCTTATGACGTCTCTACTCTTTACACGACTATTCCATATAAAACAAAAGCAATAAAAGAAAACTTTTCAGCATCATAGACAACTGCTTTTTCACAAAAGATAGTACCAGAGAATTTAAATATCTAGTGATTGGCTATCAAGATACCTATTCCGTCAAACACCACCCTGATTCTACACATAGATATACTGAAGTGTATATAAAAAACATGCTGGAATTTCTAATTGACAATATATTCGTAATGTTCGAACACGTGGTCTTTCAACATTCTGTCGGCATTCTTATGAGAACCAATTGTGTTCCTTTATTGACCGACCTGTTCCTTTATTCATACGAAAATACTTCATACAGAGACGGCTGAATCAAAAGAAGTAAAAGTTAGCGGTGTTCTTTAATTTGACATTTAGATATTTGTTAATTCATAATGACAATTTTCATACATATGTCAATGCGATATATCCCAGCGAACTAGAAATTAAAGACACAACATAATCAAGCACACACGATTCATACTTAGACATTTTACTTAATATCAACACAGACAGGAACTTAGCAACGAAGCTATACGATAAACGGTTTTTTTTCGGCTTTCCCATCGTAAATGTTCCGCAATTAGGTAATAATAGTCTTCATTCACCCGCATATGAAGGTTATATTTCACAAAAGATTCGATATACAAGGACGTGCACAACGTACGACGATTTCATATACAGAGGTGAACTACTCACTGACAAATTATTGACACGCCGAAAACATACCGAAAACCGCGTTTGATATCAACGTTTCGTAATTTTTAGGGTCGGTATAATAATCTTGTTTGCGACTACCCTGTTTCACTGGGTGAAATGTTGAGTTGCCTTTTTGTTGGTGGTTGTTGAGACGTCTCTACCAATTGTGAAGAGGATACACTCCTCACGTGTTTCATGGACTTGCCTGTGGACTCTCGGCGGGTGTGACCGGTCGGCAGGGGATGCTTACTCCTCCATGGCACCTGATTCCCACCTCTTGGTTTTTAGAGGTCCGTGTTTGTCCAATTTTACCGGATTTGTATCTATGTCCTGTACATTCTACTGATTTATGCTTTGGTATCTGACGTTTTTATATTCTGCAAAAAACATGAGGCCCCTGACCCCACCTCTGGAGGACCATTTTTGTCTAGAATCACGACTGGAGCACAAATAATAATTTATGACTTACGACAAAACCATATCAGATCACAATGAGTATCTAGAGGCAGTGATTACACCTAAGTCGTTTGTTAAATGTCAGAACTGGTCTATGTGAATGTATCTGGTAAAACATCCATAAACTGTCAAGATCATACTTCAAAATGTGCAAAAAATACCTTTAGATTTTATTTAGGTTGGCATTGATAAAACAGTCTTACCTTCCGTGTTGTTATACCTATATAAATATGAAATTTGAAACTATAAAACAGCAAATAATTTTGTTTAAGAAGAAACTGAACCTGTCATCTTCATGTTGAATATATAAATATGTAAATATGTTTTTTAAGTAAACTGTTACATACTTAGAAAAAAAAACAAACATCATTAGAGTTTATTAGTATATCGTACTTTCGTTACAGTAATTTCCCTTGTATCCATCAGAACATCCAGTGGAACAGGTTCCATCTCTGACGTCACAAGTTGCACCATTTTTACAGTTGCCACTGCAAGTTTTCGAACATCCAAAGCCATATGTAGCGGCACCACATGCTGTTCAAAATTAGTCGAAATGAATGATTTACAGTTATGAAGAATTCAAAACTTATGCAAAAAAGGAAAAAAAAAAAGCACGTAGGGATATCTGTACACAAACAAACATACACAAACAAGCGCACACAAAAATACACAGGCACAAATCCGAATAGCATATTTGACTATACATTTAATTATATTATTTCCCAAATCATTGCGTACTTATTGGGAATCAGTGTTGACTTTATATTGGGAATGATAACGGTAAACTTAAAAATGAGGGTTTAGATAATAAATTTCTTTTGAAAGTTTATTTTACATCTTCAAATTCTAATAGTATCGGAGGGAATACAGGACAACCTAATCTTCAGTACGGGTAAACAGACGTTTCTAGTAGCTCGTCGCATTAATACCAATGCCTTTATCACTCTGATTTCAAAGAGCTAAGAGATCTTAAAGACCTTCATGTATTTTGTGTTGTTATACATGTCATTCCTCAACTTTGTTTCATTCATCACTTAAATTTAGATTATTTCATCAGTTTGATAATATGGATGGTGTTATCGACTACAACCAAGCTATAAGTGAAATATTATTCATAAATAATCATTGAGGAACGTCCATTTCAGGTACCTTTGCAACAATCCATGTGTGGAAAATGCATGAGAGGTAATTATCAATCTAATAAACGTTTATGATATTGCATAGAGGATCACACGAAATTCGCGTTGAAGTCATGCGTATAACATACCCTATGTGTTTAATGAAAACAAAAAATGCATTAATCAGTGATAAAGATATGCTATTTAAAAAAAGGAACTCGTAATTCAGTAAAATATCAATAGGAATTTGGCGAATCCAACCTGTCCAGGGTTATAGAAATAATTCTGCATTTTCGGATTTGGTTTGATAAGTATTGTTTAAAATGCGAAGAATGTATACATCCCTTTGCACTGAATCGCTTATAAGTCTGTGCAAATCGCGTTTTTACTTCTCAAAAGTGACATACATACGAGGTCATCCGCACGTAACCCCACAGCAGATTTCGTAAGATCCCATATGCGATATACCAGAAAAAAAAAAAAGAATTGAGTTTTAATTTGATTGTGTCATTCTTTACCAAGTCATCTCAAAATATTGGTTGATTGGTTACTTTTTGGTGTGTTTTTTTTTATCCAGTAGAGTAAACCTACAACTCTCCACACCTTCAGTTGCCCAAGGAGATTTCTCAACCAACTACATTGCAATTATGATACATTATTTTTCCCGCAGACCCAACAACTTTCAGATGCGCATAAAATCCTTCTTTGAATCTTTAATGCTAAAATACGTTAAGTGCTATTTTCCTTATAAACATCTAACTAAATTGAAGTCTTGACCAATCACAGGGTTTTATTTTGTTTTCATGGCACCCATTCTTCCATAATAATCACGTTTGAATTTACAATTTAAAAATATCTATGCATGCTAATTTCAGCAAAATGTTAACTTCAAATCATATGCCATTGAATTCGTAACGTGAATATATCCCACAATACTTTTTTTTTCACAGAAATCCGAAAATATGAATGCTTGATTAATCACAAGGTTTTATTTTGTGATAATGGAGAAACCCCCGTAACATCTACCATTGATTTAGTGATTTTGTGATATATAGATAACCATGAAACTACGATTTTTTTGTAATTATATCATGAAGATATCTTTCTATAGAAATTTCAGCAAAACATGACAATATCAAAATCGTTTTGCTGTTAAAGTTATCTCCCTTAGTGTAGTAATGAGCATTACGATAATAAAATGCATCACGATTGTTAGACAACAATTTTTTTTTAAAATATTGGGGAAAAATGAAATTATTATAAAGGTGGCATATTTATTCATCTTACGTTGATCGCACATATCACCAGTGTAGCCAGCTTTACATACATAACATTTCCCATCACTGACAGCACACACATCATAAAGACAGTTGTCAGGACAATCACTTTGACAGTCTGTACCGTACTTTTTCTTAGGGCATCCTGAAAAATGAAAAATAATTGTTTTATTTGTAAAATCATGTCTATATATATATATATATATATATATATATATATATATATATATATATATATATATATAGATATATATATATATATATAGATATATATATATATATATATATATATATATATATATATATATATATATATATATATATATATATATATATATATATATATATATATATATATATATATATATATATATATATATATATATATATATATATATATTGAGATATATCTATCGACTCCTAAATGTATTAAAAATCACATAACAAGGTTACCGTAGCATACACCTACGTGTGTGTGCGTGTATGCGTGCGTGATTGAGCGTGCGTGCGTGCGTGTGTGTGTGCGTGTGTGTGTGTATGTGTGTGCGTGTGTGTGTGTGTGTGTGTGTGTGTGTGTGTGTGTGTGTGTGTGTGTGTGTGTGTGTGTGTGTGTGTGTGTGTGTGTGTGTGTGTGTGTGTGTGTGTGTGTGTGTGTGTGTGTGTGTGTGTGTGTGTGTGTGTGTGTGTGTGTGTGTGTGTGTGTGTGTGTGTGTGTGTGTGTGTGTGTGTGTGTGTGTGTGTGTGATTTATGTCCCTTCATTATATTAAAGTGTTGTAAAACACCGGGCAACATACATACTTAGAACAATGTAAATTCCTTAACTTCTTGCAATGGATAATTAGTATTATTGCTGTTGCTAAAACATATCAATCATATAAAACTTTTTCTATGAAATTCCATCACATTTTGTCTTTCACAATGCTGATGGTTTTATTTCATGACCGAGTTATCTGACTATTAATAATCTACTATTTCTAATGCCTTGCTATCCTCAACCAGAGTGTTAGTTTTGTTTTAATTCCTGGTGTATCTTCAGTTGTGATAATACAAGATACAACGTTGCCATAAATTACACTTCTTTAATTCAAAACCTAATTGGTATATTCCAGCATGTATCGGCTGGTCCATTTTAATCTTCATTTTAGAAATGTTTTAAAAGATGTACAAAGTCAATGAACATAAATTGCAGTGCTATTCGTTTTTGTCTGAGTAAATGATGTTTGAATAGCAAATTATATGGGACAATTCAATAATATCACTGGAGAAATATCTGATCACTCAATATATAGAACCGATACATGTATTTTATTTAAGATACAAATACAAACGATTTACAATTTCCATACCGAGAACTTCCACTTCACAAAGTTCAAAGAGAGCACAAAAATTTGGATTTATTTGTCCTGGTGGTACACATGATTGAGATCGATCTTTGTATATTGCCAAATATTGTCCATATGTTGCCACTTTTGCCGTAAAATTTGTCAAGTTAATACTTCCATCATGCACACCATTGTTATGGACATAAACTGGACTACTGGATATAAAGTTATCCTGTAAAGTCATGTACAACTTGAAGCCAGATAGTCTGTATGAGTTTCCTGAAAATGAAATCATGTGTAGTCAGGTAGAACATATGGTCATTGCAATGAGTAAAATTAAATTTAAAATTATCTGTTCTACTGGATATACGTCACTGAGATTATTAATTCATGTTATTGTAAAATATTGTAGAATTTAGTGCACGATCTATTCTGATGTTTGAAATAAATAATTATAAAAACTGTCAACTTTTTGCAATAATGTATAAATATAATGTCAGCTTGGGCATCTCGTAAAACAGATAAGTTATATCCCTTAGTGAAATATTTCTTTACTATGATTTTGAAAAAAAATCATGTTTTGCCGATAGCAATATCAAATACATAAGTACCAATTGGTTTATAGTGACAAGTCGTGTTCAAGTTATCTGAGTACTTTTAAAAGGGTGTATGTCGTTTAAACAGTACAGACCTTCATTACTGTAAAATATTTTAACTTCAGATATGGCATACACATTTCCTAGATCAACGTTCCACCAGACTGTTGGTTTATAAAGAGCAGTGCAAGCACACGAGTTTCCGGACAGTACTTGATTTCCGTTTCCATCAACAGCTGCCCCAGCTAACCATTTGTGCTCGTATTGGTTAGAACTTTGTGTAGCTGACTTGTTAAATGCAATGTTTTCTGAAACAAAATAGGTCATGTGAAATAAATCGATGTGGATGCGTGTTACTTGCGTGTAATTTTAAGCACTTGCAATTTCATATGTTCTGGTAGAACATCGAAAACAAAAACGAAATGGTATTAAATGGCAATTTGTAAAAACACGTATTATCACAACACGTAGAATATAAGACGAATTGTACAACTGTTTGTTTACTTTTTAGTGATCCACATATCAGAAAACAATTAAATTAACGCTGTTCGAAACTAAATAAAAGTACTGAAAATATTGAAATATTTATTTTGACAAAATAGCCATCCAATTCAGACTACTTCTACTAAACATATACGACATGAAAAAAATACATATAAAGTAGATCTAAAAGCTTGAATTTTCCGCCTTTTTATAATTTCATGTGTTATGTACTTTTTTAGCAAAAAACATTAGATGTCAATTATCTTATCTTGTGCCAACAGTTACCTCAAATGACAGAAATAAGCATGTATAGACTATATGTGTACTTAAATTTAAACTCAACACTGAAAGAGTAAAGCCTAACGGCTACTACAGAATACTGAACTAAAGGCTACTACAGAATACTTCAATACATCAGAACAGTACATGGAGAAGCTTAAAATGAAACTCTGAGTCGATAGATTCTTGCTGTTGAACAGTTAGCAACAGCAACTTTATTTATACTCAGTTGATCAAACTCAACATGTAGTATTAATCAGTGTAAATAAAAATAGTAGGATAAATCGACAGCGATATATAAGGGCTTTATACCTCGCTGACTGAACTAATAAATCTAACATATCAATTTAAAGAACGCTCAATGCCCAATGGCCGTAAGTGCTGAGCATAGGCCAAATTTGAAGCCCTTCACCGGCATTTGGTGACGTCTCCATATGAGTGAAATTTTCTTGAGTGGGAATTTAAACAACAATAAACAAACAAACAAACAATATACCTTGCTGACTGAACTAATAGATCTAGTATATCAATTTACTGAAATAGAATTATATTTTGACTCTAAAAAACATCTTAACAGTTTTTTCTTTACATAGCCGTCACACGTTTATATGGATCATCTCCCTTCAGATACCAGACTATTTGGCATGTCATCACTGGCGACATTTCTATTGTTGAAAATGAAAAACTTCAGAGGTCCGAAATACTGCGAAGTCTATTCCTTTAATTGACTTCAAGTTTTCTGTTTAGTTATGAATTATGCCGAAGATTATGCCAGACGATGGACTAAACATGAATACTTGGAACCAGACACTTTGTCTGGATGGCTAAAGGTTGTACAGAAGGTTGATAAAAGTTCGTATTCGAAAACTTAAATGAACTGTGAAAATACGTTCTCCCTCTACATTAAGTGATTCAGCAGTAGCAACTGAGCTGGATAGATTAAATGACCAATGTATTCTGGTCCCTGCAGACAAATCCTCAAGTAATATATATATATATATATATATATATATATATATAATATATATATATATATATATATATATATATATATATATATATATATATATATATATATATATATATATATATATTATATATATATATATATATTTGCAAACCACATTCCTGTTATTATTTATTAGAAGAGCTGAGGTTTAATACGAATTTTGGTAATACTACATAAACATGTAGCTCATTTTCAAAGGATGAGATATGTGTCCATATTACGCTCTTTTGATATACTCACAAGCAATACTGATTTTGAGTTACCGTTTTTATATTGGATACCTTAACTTCACAAAAACCCGTAGAAGCAGAATTGTATAGCAGGATCCAGCAAATGTTCTACCAAACCTTTATCTTTACTCTTTGCCAAAATATTAACAGCCGTAAAGGAGACACTTTAGCAATACTGTGTAAATCAGATGTGGATACTTAAATAATCTAAACAACTTTTAGATTTTGAAGTCACACAATTTTCAAAAATTCACAGTATCAAAACATACAGCTTCTCTTCGGTATTCTACATACAGAATCAAAAGAAATACGCTTTAACGTCATAGACAACTGTCTTTCACTAAAGGTGGTACCTGGACATTTAAACATCTGGTGATCGGTTTTTATAATGTTATATTGTCAAACACCACTCTGATTCGACACATAAATACACTGAAGTTGATATATAAAAACCATGCTGGAATGTTTGATACACAATATATTTGTAATGTTCGTGGGGTGGTGTTTCAACAAACTGTTGGCATTCCTATGGGAACCAATTGTGCCCTTTTATTAGTCGACCTGTTCCTTTATTCATAAAATCTAGACTTCATACAGAAACTGGTGAATAATAAAGAGAGAGAGAGAGAGAGAGAGAGAGAGAGAGAGAGAGAGAGAGAGAGAGAGAGAGAGAGAGAGAGAGAGAGAGAGAGAGAGAGAGAGAGAGAGAGAGAGAGAGAGAGAGAGAGAGAGAGAGAGAGAGAGAGAGAGAGAGAGAGAGAGAGAGAGAGAGAGAGAGAGAGAGAGAGAGAGAGAGAAGAGAGAGAGAGAGAGAGAGAGAGAGAGAGAGAGAGAGAGAGAGAGAGAGAGAGAGACAGAGAGAGAGACAGAGAGAGAGACAGAGAGAGAGAGAGAGACAGAGAGAGAGAGAGAGACAGAGAGAGAGAGGGGTAGCAGCCTCCTTTAATTTCATATATACATATAAGATACACTAGAATTAAGTACACGCGTTTCGTCATTTTACTTAATATAGGCACAGACGGGGAATTGGGAACTAAGCTATATGACAAAGACGACTATTTCGACTTTCCCATCGTAAATGTCCCGCGTTTTAGTCGTGATATCCCACAGTCACTCGCATATGCAGCTTATACTTTACAAACGATATGATATACCAGTGCGTATTCAACATACTAACATTTCGTATACAGATGTAAAGTAGTCACTGACAAATCATTGACACACGGATATTAAAAACTGCGTTTGATGTCAACGTTCTGCAAATCTTCCGGTCGGAATAATAGTTTTGTTTGCGATTACTTTTCCGCTGGGTGAAATGTTGAGTTGCCTTTTTTTTTGTTAGCGCTACTTAAGACGTCTGTACCATTTATGATGATAATCCGTTCCTCCTCTGTTTTATTTGGACTTAACTGCAGACTCACGGCGCTTGTGACTGGTCGGCAGCGGATGCTTACTCATCCGTGTTTCGTGACCCCAGAGGTCCGCGTCAGTTCATTTTTGCCGGTTTTTTATCTGTGTCCTCGACATCCTAAAAAATTATATTTTGGTATCTAAAAAGTTTTATATAATTTTCGTTTTTCCATGAACTAGAAAATATACGTATTTTTAAGAGTTGAAAGTAAATTGAGTTACCTTCATGTTGATATCAGCAATACAGAATGCTTTTTATTTATTCTTGTAGCTGCCAATATGATCAATGGACAAAATATATAGCCCTTTACTGCAGTTACTGGACCGTAACACAGAAATATTATTCTGTATTACAGTGTAAGCAACTTTAAAACAATTTCCTGATTTATTATATACATTTAATGTTCTTTTTCAATAAATATAACCAATCGGAAGTTGTTTTAAACTTCATTTATCGACGTATTAGAAGTGCGTATCCTCTAAGTATTGGCTGACTTTAATCCCCAGCATGCGAACGATATAGATTAATTCCGCCTTAATGTTTTTTGTTTCAGGCTTAGCAACATGTGTAAACTAAAGGGCAACAGAGAAAAAATACAAATACAACGTCAATTAAGTTACAGGTTCATGTTTCATATTCGAATATTTATCACAAATAAATTTACGACTTAAATAAAGAAATTGATAATATAATGTGACCCCAAAACACGACAAAACGTAATACTTCCATTTTGTATACATTCCAAAACAAACATAGAACTGTACAAATTTGTCGCATTTGACTACATACAGGAAGTTTATACATGCACTTGATTTTCGACCAAGTGTTCATATATAACTTACGACGTGTTCGTCGACCTAAGCACTAGACAATCTATGCATTCTCTTAACCAATGACCAAGTTATCTTGTTCGGTATTCGTGACACCACTTTGGAAACATCGGGTCTCTCTAATCGGAAATAATAGGCCGGCTGCTCATTGACCCATTTTTCAGCTGCACAACGTTGATCCTATGTCCGCAGTGCATTTTTGTTGTCTTTTCGTGTTTGTGTGTGTGCATTTGGTAAGGGTGACCAGTCACTTTCAAATCAAACCATTAGATATATTTGCCTATTGGAGCCCCTTTGTGTACTAGCTCATTCTCATGATTTATGGTATGGTAAACACGACGGTGGTTACACGTTGGATATGGTGGAAACTGTGTGATGAGAATAGCTGTAAATAATAGATAATTATAAACAGTTTAATGAGTCATCAAGTTATACTAGCAATGTCACTGATCACTTTTAATAACATGATAAAACATATTATCAAATTACAGAGGCAGCAGATACAACAACTTCGGAATAATCCACAGGAAGGCAACCCCGTCACGTCACAACTATATATGATGGATTAACAAATATCACGGATACTCCATTTTTTGAAATCCCTTTCAATGATTTAAATCACACTGTAAAGACCGACAGAAATAGGGTAAAATCAAAATCGGAATTTAAATATTGTCAAGTTATAATCAATGTCATAGTCATATACAACATTTACAGGACCAATGATATTCAAAATCCCCAAACACAGAACATGAAACTGATTCTAAAAAATGTTTACATATGTCAAAACTATATATACATAGACATAAGCTCGATGTTTTAAATGTCAATGAACTTACAGAAATCACACATACTGAAGTAAAGACTATTGATTGTACAAATATAAAATACATGATTGAGTGCGTGTCAAAACACTATTTGCTGATAAGTATTACGTAATTGATAGCCCGGCTTTTGTTCAACGAATATATACCACAGGTAATATACCGAGATTTAAACTTACTTGAATGGATATCATTGTTAATTTAAGGAATAGAAGATAAAATATGTGATCAAAATAGCATGTATAATAAAGCAAACGTTTTAAACTGAACAAACACATACATATATGTGCGCACAAAACTGGTATCTGTGATAAATGTTAATGGTTTACGTGTCCATGGCAATATGCCTCGTCAACGAGAGTATTAAATGGATTTGAATCGACATTATCATCAAATAACACATAGTAATATTCCTAAAGCAGTAATAGATAAAAATCATAAAAAAGACAAACTATTTGATGATTCCACGTTAGCTTTAAAACCCGCTGTATTTATCCAGTATCCGTGTGTGTGTGTGTGTGTGTGTGTGTGTGTGTGTGTGTGTGTGTGTGTGTGTGTGTGTGTGTGTGTGTGTGTGTGTGTGTGTGTGTGTGTGTGTGTGTGTGTGTGTGTGTGTGTGGTGTGTGTGTGTGTGTGTGTGTGTGAGTGTGTGTGTGTGTGTGTGTGTGTGTGTGTGTGTGTGTGTGTGTGTGTGTGTGTGTGTGTGTGTGTGTGTGTGTGTGTGTGTGTGTGTGTGTGTGTGTGTGTGTGTGATTTGTCACGAGTTTCCAACCACATTACAGTATTGATACCTGTTTTGAATTTTTCTTTTTGCACACTTCTTGCGAGCGAATATTAAAAGTCAAAGCGAGTAGTTGATAAATCTGCCAGGAAGAGGTAACTCGTGATAGCTTCTTTTAATCATATGATCTTATGATCTAAATTGTTCGAACAAGGTCATATACTTGCGCAGATATATGTGTATGAAACAAATTGGGAATACTGATTTTTTATATATGTATATATGAAATAATACCTCGATTTGTTTCCACGCGGAAGCCACTCCCATTTGCAAGTACCATATGACTTTCTATGGAGAGATTTATCAACGTCAGGAAGTTTGTGGAGGGAGAACGTTCTCTTCCAGTTTGCCAACTAGCTTATTCCTTCTTGTTGTCGGCCTACCTTACTGTAAATGCTTACAACGAGCCTGAATCTAAAACTTTTTTACCCAATATATCCCTAGCTGCTTCATTTTATCAATGACCAAATAAGAAAACAAACGTGATTTCCTTTAGGTTTTTTTAATGTTGAATTACTTTTTGTTTTATCCATAATACCAAACAATGTTTTGGTTATGCACATTTAGGCATTATTGTGGTAAAGATAATAGGAGATGTGTATCGATGTACTAGCATTTGATGCAATGAAGTGAAGCAACATAAACATGGATTAGATAGCAGTTGCAGTTGGATACCTGTATGGTAAATGGATCGAATGCACACTGCTTGCAAACATTTCAAATAAAAGATTCACAATTCTTAAAAAAAAAACGATGGTGACTTCTCGAGTACATGGTAACCGGATTCTCCCCTCAACCAATTATAATTGGACGCCACCATAAAACTGAAAATTTGATGAGTATGGCGCGAGATATTTCTGTTTACAAACAGTCTATCAGTTTTTAACCATATGTATAAAATCATAGTCTATGTTTATAGAGCGCTCCGTTGTGGCTGGTATATAAACATTGTTTTGTCATTTACAATCTTTGTCGCTCCTTATTATACGATCAAGCATGCAAAATTTGCAAAAATTAGAAAGTATTCTGGCCCCGCTTGTATTACACATCTAAACTCTTGACTTTTCTTCAATTTGAAATTTTCCAGTTTGGCTTGTATAAACGCAAGTTGCGGGGGAATATTTGGGATTTTCCTCAAGATTTGAAAGTTTCCTCAAATCGGCTTGTATAAAACTTCTTATCCTACTTTTCCTCAACAAAATATGAGATTGTCCTCAAATATTTGAGAGAGCTTCATAGCAATCTCAAATGCTTGAGGAATCCCTCAAACATGTAAACAAACATGGCAGACATCACCCTTATCGAACGCTTGCATTGAGTAAACGTAAATTAAATATGTTGTATACACTTACAAACTGTGGGAATTATGTTTAAACGTGTTTCGTGTTGGTGGAATGCACTTGAAAAAACTAATTTGTGTAATTGTTTTTTATTTTTTCAAAAGGAAACTGAAAGTCAATCGACCTCCCCCCCCTCTCCGAACGTTTCACTGCTCTCAAATGTGAATAATAATAACATTAAAATTACATTGCTGAAGGAAATTGGTGATACATAAATTCATACAACATAGATGAAGCCTGTTTTCAAAATAAAAAGATGTAGATAATCCGTGAGTCTATGAAATTGCATTTTATTACCTTAACTTCGCCGGAATTGAAAACTATCGATAGCGGTCTCATAACTAGGCCTACTGATCGTCTGGGCTACCCGCATTATAAATCATAAATGGTGTATTTTAAAGTAAGTTTAAATACGATATAAATACCTTAATTTTTTTTCGATAATTCGATTTCCGTCTCAGATTTGAAGTGCAAGCAGGCCTAGCCTAAGCCAGGTCCAATATGTAAAACTTAAAATCAAGGGCGACATCACCGACACACACATTTTGACCTAGTTTTCGCTGTTCCATCGAATGGGAATATGACATCCTAGACCTACATAAAGGAGCTGTACAGGTAGGGTTGGTTCTCAAACAAGAGGGTAAATATACACATGAACAATATTAAAGAACAAGCAATACACATCAATGGATGAAAAAAAAAAACGGTCGCCGGCCATCATTTTTCAGGCAATTCAATAATCGCGCATATGATTGAATTTCGAGTTCTTATATGTGTATCCTGTCAATATATTTCTCGGCATTATCGACATTTTTTGTAATTATCAGACTAACCAAATTTTATATTTCTGTTGAAATCGTAAGTTTGAGTTTTTTTTGAGTTATTTTTTCCGATTTTAGAATTAAATCATATTATCTGAAAAAAAATAGTTGCGAAACTACAAAGTTCAAGCACAGTGTCAGGTCACACGAACATAGAATTCCGTCAGTATATTGATAAACGAATCATTTACATATCTTGCCCTTGTGATGAGGCGGTAAACAAGAAAGGGCAAGCTATGTACACATATCTAAGATGAACACAGGCATTGGCTTGCAGGTAAAAACACAAAAAAGGAGTAAAAACGTTCAGTTTTGTGCGTGTGTGTGTCTGTGTTTTTTTTTTTAACTGCCAGGTACAAGTGAAATGATTCAAGTTGACTTAAAATATAAAGGGATAAGTGTAAAGGAATAGCTTGCAAATTTGTGGTAACAAATAAGCAACTTGAGTGAAATTGCACAGTTTGTCTGTTTCATTGATAAATGCATAAGCATTTGTCTGTGAGGTACGGGAGCAAATACATAAATGATTTCATCAATATTTTTTACCATTTTTAAAATTTATTTTCCACTCATCAACACTCATTCTGCCCCGCAAAATCATCGAGGCGTCGCCTTCTAGTATTTTATTAAAATTCCACAATCCCATCCAGTCATACTATTCATCATGTTCAAGTACCTTTCTATTGATTCGGAATAAACTAAACTGAAATGTAAGAACATGAATCTAATGGTGTACATAACACAGACAAAATATGTTTTAAAATGCAGGTAACACTACAGCAGTATGTACTCATCCACATTCAGTTTATACATATCAATCACTATACTTGTTTTCCATAGAGACCTAAAATATTAATACAGAGCACCACAGTGCGAGCATCAATTTCCCATAAGTAGGTGTCAGCTTTCTTGTCATTTAGCCTTTAAGAATTATCTTTGGGTTACTTATATTTACGAGTTATCCGTTGAGTTTCCCTCAGCTGAGATTTTCCTGAAAGTGTTTGAGGAATGTTTATACAAGCCGGATTTGAGGAAAACTCAGTTGAGGAAATCTCAGCCTCACTCGAGCTTGATGAAATCTCAAATTTGAGATGTTTTTTACCAACGGGGCCTGATCATTGGATCATGAGAAGGATACTGTATAAGCCCTAGCCCTTTTCAATTCGCAGTCTGTGTACGGTGTGTACTTCCTACCTCCATGTTTGGTTAAAACTGGGTCACCTAAAGCTTTTCGTTCATGTCATCTACTAAACCTTTGCATGCAGCAAACGTGTTTTAGGCAAAATAAGATATTTAAGAAAACTTTAATTCTATTTCTCTATTACCTTATCGGACTGGACTGACGCTGAAATTAGAAAAAAAAAAAATCAGACAAAAGCTACTGAAATATATTTATTTCCAAATCGCAAATGACCATTAGTGTCTTATTGAAATACTACATGTACATTAATTTACATTAAGAAGTACTAATGGCTATTCAAAATTCAAATTCCATTGGAAAACGATAAATTTTAATTTACAAATGGTCAACCATGGCGAATAATTACATTTAAGAAACAAAAAAGGGTCAGGCAAAAAGGCCCCATATTAGCATGTCACACCCTTTGTAAATGTTACATGGAAACCTATCTAATGTCCTTGAAATAACTTGTATCAAATTGTCAACTATATAACAATAATGATACATTGAAGTGAACATTCAATTGATTGAGTAAATATCATTGTAAATAAGAAAACCGATGAGAAATGCACAGTAATGTAACCATTGTAAAGTGCAATTACATGTTCAAATCTAGATAAATGATTATATATCAGTAAATATCAGTGCTGTATGGATTTTTATGACATCAGGCGTTTGCATGTTTAGAATCCCCATCACTGTGCAGTGCTTCATATGTATTTTCAGTAAATCCAGCGTGTAGTTCCTCGTAGTTTTTATCTCCATTTATTATCACTTTTGTTGCATAGGAATTCTCTACTTTTCTGTCCTGCGATTGTTCATGTTGTTTACTATTTTGAAGGATTTCATAACTCTGCCCGGCAGCATCAAATTGTCCCAGTTCCTCATATTTCTCGGTTTTGGATTCCTGGCCTCTACTTGATTTTATTGTCGTAGTATCATCGCTGATTTGTGTGTTACTCTCGCTAGCTTTAATATGTGGACCTGGTTTATCTTGCAATTCAAATTCGTTCACGTTTTTTGAGCTAAGTCGAAAACTCTTTCTCATTAACCAAATATTAAGTGCAGCGGAAAAAAATATGATTACTGAACCTATCACACCGTAGATTACAAATGGCATCTTCAGATCATGACAGACAGTTGATGTTCTTGCGTCTGAAAGTAAAAATGAAGATTGTGGAATTATCCTTTCGTGATCTCAGTGTTCCTTATTTATGGTAGCAACACATCCATAAAATGAAATAACACAGATTTATTTAAGTAAATTAATATCTCTCTTTGGCATGACCATATACCTAAAATTGCAACTGAAAACATTACATTACAAATACTTTTATTATTTTTAAAATTTACCTGATTAATTTGTTGTATTAATATAATTTACTTTCCTTTGCTTACCCAGCAGACATTCAAGCCGTAGAACTGATTATATTCAAATCAGTAAAAGTTATACGTAAAGCACCGTTTTCACCCTACAAAAACTTGAGTGGTGAAATGATGCGCAGTTTGGCTTTTAATATTGCTAAACAGACCACGTCATTTTTCAGAATTATAAGTTCGTCGCTTTCCGTCTGAAACCGTTTACAAATCACAAGCAGGCTACACTGTGAAGTAAATATATATATATAAAAAAATGTCACACAGAAGTATAAATATTTAGGATATCCAGGATATAAATAATCATCTCTAAAAAAAATACAAACACGGTTCTCTGGAAATCAAGATGTGGAATCAAGCGCCATAGAGAAGTAATCATCCTCTGTCGAACGGTCACACCCAAAACGAGTTCACAGTCCAATCCAAATGGAGTACATGAGAATGAATCCTCGTCAAAATTAGTACAGATCTCTCAACAATCGCTATCGAACAGACAGCTGTACATGTAATTTAGTGAAATATAGTAATCACAAACAAAAAAATATGCAGAATGTTTGCATCAAACACGTTTTCCTGTATCCCTGCGTAACTAAAGTTACCTCTGTATATGAAATGCTTATATGTTGATCATTACTGAAATATAAACTCCATATGCAGGAGATTATCAATGTGAAAATTTTACGATCAAAAAGCCGAAGTCTTCGTGTTTTTCATAAATCTTAGTTGTTAATTTTCGGGTACGACATTTAGTGAAAAAAAAAAAACAAGTGTCTATGATGCATCAAATATCTCTTTTAATTTTGCACGTGAAATCGTTGTGTAAAGGGTAGACAAGTGGTATGTTTTGATTTTTCTTTAATTTCAGAAAAATGGTATGCCTTAAATTTTTCTAAAATATATTTAGAATTTATAAGTATTCACATCTGCTTTACCCTGCTTCTTGAATAAGCAACTATACAGTATAGCTGACATTAATCCTTTACGACTGTCAGTATTTTTGTAAGAAGTAAAATATTGGTTTGGTAAAACATTTCCTGGATCCTGCTATGCACCTCTGCTAATACAGGGTTATATGAGGTATGGGTATACAATAAAAAATATGGTAACCCATATAATAAAACTTATACTTGTATTATGTGCTTATTACAGATTTTGGAGGTAACTGGATAAAATAAATTAGGAACATAGCAAATCTTACTTTATGTCTCTCTTTGTATTAGTACTGCAACTCAGTTATGTGGACAAAGCAATGCAATTTATATATTTAAGTTCGTTTATGAGATAATGTAGTTATAAAACAAATACATCAAATAGAATCATCTTTTTAAAAGTTACCAGCTCCTCGTCCAGGACGTAGGGATGCTATCGTACATGGTTAACCCATTCATTTAAATTTCAAATCTTGTTTTTGAAGATTTGATTTATAAGAATTTCTTACCTGGACATTCACCTGTCACGTGGTCACATGTAGTATTGCATTTGATACACTGCAAGGAACAGTTGCGTCCGTAGATGCCGACGTTACATCCTGGAATGTTAAACATTTATGTTACTTATCTATATTGCTGAGGTTTTGAACCTAATTTATTTTTTAATTTCACACACACACAGGCTCACACACACACACACACACACACACACACACACACACACACACACACACACTCACACACACACACATACACACACACACACACACACACACACACACACACACACACACGGGGACTGGAGAAAAAAAAGCGGTCTTTAAAGCTGACATGGAATTATCAAATAATTGTTTGTTTTTTTTTTTTTTTTTTTTTATTACTGCTTTATGAATATTGCAATGTTTTACTTTATATTAATGCCGATTCAGATACGTTGAATACTCTCGTTGACGAGATATATTGGCATGGGCATGTAAACAATTTACAATTATCACAAAATCCAGTTTTTGTGTAGTTTATGAAATGTTTCATTTTGGTCATTTTATGTTCACATATAAACATACATTAAGTCTGTGACCAACATAGAGAAAGACAGATAAATAAGCCCCCTTTCTGACTTCTTATAAGGAAGCGTTACGTACTTTCCCGACAAAGAATCCCTTTGTATCCATCAGCACACCCTTTATGACACGCACCTGTCTGTCTGTCACATGTCGTTACATTGACGCATCTCCCACAGGTCACCCTACAGTTAGATCCGTACCGACCGCTCTCACAAACTTTATTTAGACAAACAATGACAAATGTTAACAAGATATTAACTACGTTTGATTCAAAAAAATGATCGCAGTTAACATATTAAATAATGAAAATTGTATCCCTGCGATGAGCAAACGTTACACATCCTTTTATATTTTATTACATTGATATATGCATATGCATGGTAAAATATAAATAACCGGACGGGATGGAGTCTTTGGAACCATTTATTCGCTTGAAAGTGTTCAAATGTTAGGTAATAAAGTATATCATTAAATATGAATTGACAAGAGTCGTTCCTGCTTGTCGCCATACATTATTAGTTATTCGTTTTGTTACTGACCGACCATGGAAGTACACCTGGTTGAGGCGATGCCGAGCCTTTCATGGCCTTAGTCTAGTCGACATATTTCCGTGGTCGGTCAGTAAGCAACATAAAAACTGTTTTATTTCAACGAGGATCATATTCCTCTTTCATAAATATATTCATGTTTCTCGTAAATTGTCAATTGCATCATCCGCTATTGTTTGATACTGGCCGTTCATAGAAACATGGAAGACAGTTACATGCATCTTTTTATCCAATTAAATAACGTTATTTTAATTCGAGACAATGCAGAAGGTACTATCTAGTGTGGAAATGAAACGTTTTCTATATGTTATAATGGACATATGAGTGGAACGATCCGTAATAAAAAGGTTACTGCATCGCGCCATCTGATTTGAATCGGTCAACACACTGTTGAAGAAATAAACTTTCCACAGAAGACTGAGCCATTAATTTGCTACTGATTCAGTTTTAAATATAGTTTAACTTGACCGTCTTCAGACAATGTTTGTTTTCATGAATTGGGAAGTATAATTTTTGGCTTTAGAGTCCGTGTCAGCAACATACCGAATGTAAACCGAATGGAATAAAGATAACAATGGGATTAACAGTAACGAAAAATGTTATCTGGTGTCGTTTAAATCTATTGTGAAGATTACATGACAATAAAGGTCTAATTGACCTGCCTTGTAATTGGGATATTCATATACCATTCATAAAACTTTATATTTGTGTGGGTGATGCAATTATTATACATATTAATGTGGGTGTTGTTAGTATTGTACATGTGTCGTGTTTTGAGAAGTGGAACACAGATTAATGAAATATAAATATTGGAAAACTAGTGATTTCATTTGATTTGGCATTTAGACATTTCGACGTCGTTTTGCCAATTAATAATGTCAGTTAATGTAATATATCCTAGCGAACTACAAATTAAAGATACATAAGAATCAAACACACAGACTTCATACTTCGGAACTTTACTGACAACAGACACAGTTGGGGAATTGACAAGCATATACGACAAACGCGATGATTTCGGCTTTATCATCGTAACCTTTCAACATTTAAGTAGTAACACCCTAAAGTCACCCGCATATAGAGTTTATAATTCACAAATGATCCGATATAACAGGACGTGTTCCACATACGAAAAAAACGAAAATATAAAATACAGATGTAAACTACTAGCTGATACATTTTGACATAGAAATATCGAAAGCCGCGTTCGTTGTCAACGTTCCGCAAATTTTACGGTCGGTGTTATAGTATTGTTTGCAATTATTCTGTTTCACTTGGTGAATCTGTAAGTTGCATATTCGTTGACGGTTGTTGAGACCTCTGTATCAGCTGTGAAGATGATTCGTTCCTCTTGCATTTCATTTCGACTTGACTGTAGACTCACGGCAGGTGTGATTTATACATTGGTATCTGAGATGTTTTTCATATTACAACAATACTAAAAATGTTCAATCGGAAAATGCACTGATAACAATATACACATACCTTCATTACATCTGTTTCCTTTCCAACCACTTTTACATCCATTTTGGCAGGATCCATCTACCATGTTACAAGTTGTCTCATTTGCGCAATGTCGGGTACAATTGTTCAGACAGTTACGGCCATATGTTCCGCTGTTACAAACTGTTGACAGGACGCAAGTTATTGGCAGTAAAACAGCGATAGAAAAACATTGTGTGACAGTTGTTAGACAAGACACGTATACTATAATACCATGTTGATATTTCATTTATATGGATGTCACGTTTTAATCCATACTGATCAATATTGACAGATACTCTAATTAAAAAGAAATAATAATAATAAAAGTCTATTGTTTACTCAGTTATGGAATGGTATATCAAAAGTGTTTTGTTTTTATTGAAACGTAACAATGTATTACAACAGTATTGCAGTATTGATACTTACAGTATATATTATATATATATATATATATATATATATATATATATATATATATTATATATATATATATATTATATATATATATATATATAATATATATATATATATATATATATATATATATATATATATATATATATATATATAATTAATATATATATATATATATATATATATATATATATATATATATATATATATATATATTATATATATATATATATTTATATATATATATATACACAAATCCTATCTGTCTTGATGGCAGTGTACCTTTATCACATTTGTCTCCCTTCCACCCTGCAGCGCAGCCATTATCACAATGCCCTGTTTGTACATTACATGTCAAACCGTTCATACAATTTCCACTACAGCTCTCATTGCAGTTGTTTCCATATTTTCCAGGAATGCAAGCTGTTTATAAAAGTCATTATCAGAATCAAAATTAACATAATTATGAACCTCACTTATTATTATTATCATTACTCTTATTATTGTTATTATTATTATTATTATTATTATTATTATATATATATATATATATATATATATATATATATATATATATATATATATATATATTATATATATATATATATATATATATATATAATGATGAAAATAGCTGAAATAATTGATACATGTGATTTAAATGATAATTAAAAAACGATTATGAACAAGCACAGTTTATATTAATCAAAGTTATAACGAATGGATACAATTTAAATCTAAACAGAAAGAAAGGCCTTAATATCAGTGACGTCAGATTAATTTAGAATGTCTACGGGCCATTTTGATTGCAGACCCAAAACGAAGATTAGTCCAGGGTCCACAGTTGTCACATACCTGACGTCGTTGTCATTATATAAATCATCAGAGATCTACAAAACTGGTTTTTTTTATGAACTAGGTTCAGACTCCTGGACACCGTTCTTTGTAATTATTTCCTTGACTGATTTTGGTCATGAAATTTATTTAGGGATTTTCCCTTCTTAACTGTAGTTTTGTCGTCAGATTCTTTGTTATTGTTTTTAATTATCGAAGCAGTGTCATTCCCAGTATTGGCTTTTCCACCAATCAAATCATGAAAATTGTTTCTTTTTTGGCTCGTTCTACTTTCTAATTTGTAATTAACTAAATTATATCTGTGTTGCAAAAAATATTTTGTTGATCCTTTTTTTCTGTAACATGGGTTTCAGGTGATTTCTCTTTTAAAAAATAAGGAAAACAGTGAATAATTTTCTGGCATGGCCTGCTCATTTAATGGGTATATGTCTGCTTTGAAAAATGAAGTTCTTTTAGTTTTCAAGAGATAATGTCAAGTACGATTTACTTGCAAGCTTGCAAAACATTCAACTCTGATGAAGCTTCTCAAATTAGAACTGTTGAACATCCTATGTTGTACATTTTGTGAAATGACAGAGAAATCGGACATCGAGGGGACGGAGAATACCGGGTCAAAGTGGAGGAAATAGGAACAAAGTCAAACGCCTTACGATAGAAGTGAAATATTCCTGAATGGGATGTAAAACAGCAATAAACAAACACACAAATAAACATAATCGCAGTAGTAGTAGTAGTAGTAGTAGTAGTAGTAGAAGTAGTAGTAGTAGTAGCAGTAGTAGTAGTAGTAGTAGTAGTAGTAGTAGTAGTAGTAGTAGTAGTAGTAGTAGTAGTAGTTGTTGTTGTAGTAGTAGTATAGTAGTAGTAGTAGTAGTAGTAGTAGTAGTAGTAGTAGTAGTAGTAGTAGTAGTAGTAGTAGTAGTAGTAGTAGTAGTAAGTAGTAGTAGTAGTAGTAGTAGTAGTAGTAGTAGTAGTAGTAGTAGTAGTAGTAGTAGTAGTAGTAGTAGTAGTAGTAGTAGTAGTAGTAGTAGTAGTAGTAGCAGCAGTCGTCATCGTCGTCGTAGTAATATTAGAATTAGTCGTAGCAGTAATACTTATGGTAGTAGTATTAAACTAATTTTTGTTATTAACATCACATGGTACTGAGTGACATTTAAAAATCGCGATTTTACTTCAAGGAAAGCTATCAATGATGAATGAATACTGTTAAAGATATTATATATATGCTATTCTTCATGATGAGATGTGTCTAAATTGTACAGTAAAAAAATAATGAAGTTATGAAAATAAAACAAAACCTGTTTTGCAATATTGCCCCATTACTCCTAGCCCACATCCCGTTGGACATGATCCATTCATATGATTGCAGATAGTATCATCTTTACAAGACCCACACAAGAATGAACATGATGTCCCAAATGCTCCTGGATTGCAAGCTGCAAGATAAAATAGATCACCCTTTGTAAAATTTATAAATAAATAACAAGAGATCCGACAGATCTGTACGCTTAGGAAAATATAAGAAAAGTACGTAGTAATGATTCGAAATAATTAATTAAAATTGATAAATTTCCAATATGTATATATCGTATGCTTACAGATTGTCGCAACTTTTGTTACTGATATATACATTTTAAAACATATTTATAAATAAGTTGTAAATATAAATTTTGATTGTGAAAAAAACAAAAAACAAGAGGTCCCTGATCCCATGTCTTGAGGTCCATGGATGTCCAATATTCTCCAGGCTTGCACATTGTATCCTTGGGTTCGTTTTACGATTCTTAGCCTTAGACTTCGTCGTTTGTTGGTTTGTTTGATTATTGTTATTTAATGTACCACTAACAAATATTTCACTCATATGTAGACGTCACCAAATGCCGCTGAAGGGCTTCAAATTTGGCCTATACTCGGCACGTACGGACATTGAGCAGTGAGGGTTCGTTAAAGTGCAGACACTTACTGTGACACGGGACCTCCAGCTTTTACTGTCTCATCCGAAAGACAGGAAATCAACCTACCGCCGGCAGGACTCGATCTCACTATGCAGAGTCCAGCGCGCTACCAACTGAGCTTCGTCGTAAACCTACATTCACGACTGGTGTACAAATAATAAGGACTTATGATTTACGAAAAAATCAGATGAGATCACAATGAGTATCCAGAGGCAGTGAATACACCTAAGTCATTTATTAAATGTCATAACAGGTCTATGTGAATGTATCTGGTAAAACATTCATAAACTATCAAGATCATATTTCAAAATGTGCAACAATATCTTAAGATTTGGACTTAAGATACTGTCTTCCCTTCCGTCAAATATGTTGTAATACGTTTATAGATATGAACTGTGAAACTATAATATAACAAATCATGTCTTTTTAAAAAGAACCTGAACCTGTCATCTTAATATTTAATATATAAATATGTAAATATGTTTTTAAGTAAACTGCATCATTGAGAGTTTATCAGTATATCATACTTTCGTTACAGTAATTTCCCTTGTATCCATCAGAACATCCACTGGAACAGGTTCCATCTCTGACGTCACAAGTTGCACCATTTTTACAGTTGTCACTGCAAGTTTGTGAACATCCAAAGCCATATGTACCGGCACCACATGCTGTTCAAAATTAGTCAAAATAATGATATACAGTTCTGAAGAATTCAAAACGTATGCAAAAAAATGTAAAGATCACGCAGGGATACATTTACACAAACAAACATACACAAATAAGCGCGCACAAAAATACACGCACAAATATTTATGCTATTCCCCAAATCACTGCGCATTTATTGAGACTCCATGTTGACTTCATATTCGAAATGATAATGGTGAACTTAATAACCCTCGTTTGAGAAAACTTGTATACTTAATTATACATATTAAATATGAGGAATAAGGCTATGTTGTACCTGCTCTATATTATATATCATAACTTAGAGAAATGTACGCTTTTTAGCGGAATAGATGTTGCCCGTCTAACTTTTCCTGTCGTATGATTTGTAACCCCTTTACGGCAAAATAACTGATGAACCGATTTTACGGAGATCGGAAAGCTCGCATTTGTGATCGATATTTCCCTTGTTGCCTATATCATATTGTTACCATATAGTCACCATTTAAAAACCGATTTTTGATGAATTATTTTTAGTTTTTGGTGTTTCATGCCGAGCAAACATTTTGTTTTTCGTTTGCATACTATCGGAAACTGGCATATCGTTTAATTTATTATGAAACATAATCTCAACCTCATATTATATCTAATTTGAATGTGGGAAATTCAAATCTGATGTCTATTTGAAAGTAAATGTTACCGTTTACCAAAAAACCCAGTTCTCTAGAAAAGATCAAGAATTATGAGCAGGCTACACCACGGCAAATGTAAAAAATGCTGTGTAAACTGAAGTGATTTTGTTTAAATGCAAACTTTATATTTATTTGTGTGAGTATTATTTGTTTAATTGTTTAACAGTTCTTTGTGTGTGTGTGTGTGTGTGTGTGTGTGTGTGTGTGTGTGTGTGTGTGTGTGTGTGTGTGTGTGTGTGTGTGTGTGTGTGTGTTTGTGTGTGTGTGTGTGTGTTGCTTGACTGTTTTCTTCTCGATCAAATTCCTAACCATGTCGATCTATTTCTATCTCGTTAGCATATTTATCTGGACACAATTAAATACAGGTAATTATAAAGCATAAAGACTTCACTACTCTATTCAACGTAAAAAATCAAAAGAGAGACGCTTTAACATCAAAGGCAACTGTTTTTCACAAAAGGTGGTACCCGAAATTTAAAGATCTAGTAATTGGTTTTCACAATATTATTTACCCATTACCACTCTGATTCTACAAATAAATACACTAAAGTTGATATTAAAATAATATAATACCAAAGTTATAATGCCAAAAGCGATCGTTTCTGTAAATTAAACGCCATCAGTGTAATATTAATTTAAGATAAATAAACCCGTTGCACTTAATGCGTGCGAAAGCTAATCAACCAGAAACAAAATATTTAGAAAATAATAATAATCAGTGGAATGGGAATTGGTTTATAAATTCGCATATAAATTCGAAAATTTTCTAAAGTATATGAATTCGAAACTTCTCTAAATCTAAGATAGTCATTTTTACAGTGGTTACTCTTAGACGGATTTCGGCTATGCTTATAGAAATATTATTTGGCCTTATATTATACCACTTCATCTTTGGAAAATACACATACTTTTCAAATTGGAGCTCAACTGATGAAGTCTAATTGACAAAAACGATATCGTCTTGAGCATTATAACATTGGTACTATGTTTATAATATCCATAACCACTAGGTCGTTGCCACTGCTGGTGGACCGTTTGAGTCCCCGAGGGTATACATAAACCTAGTACCTGGTATTTCGGTACCAGCTGTTCATGTTATACTAAAGTAACATTTGGCACTGTTAACAGCATATAAATTCGAAAATTTTCTAAAGCTAAGATAGTCATTTTTTTTTCATTGGTTATTTCGGCTATACTCTTAGACATAGTATTTGTATGATACCACTCTATCTTTACAAAATACATATACTTTTCAAATTGGAGCTCAACTAATGAAGTCTAATTGACAGAAACGATATCGTCTTCAGCATTGTAACTTTGGTAGTATGTTTACACTATTTAGACAAATACATGTTTAAAATATGAAATTCATATAAACGTGGCATATTTATTCATCTTACGTTGATCGCACATATCACCAGTGTAGCCAGATTTACATACATAACATTTCCCATCACTGACAGCACACACACCATAAAGACAGTTATCAGGACAATCACTTTGACAGTTTGTGTCGTACTTTTTCTTGGGACAACCTGAAAAATGAAAAAAAAATAACATCATTCTCTCTGTAAAATAATATATATATATATATTAATTAAACAGCACATTACGAGGTTCAGGAACACATGCGTGTGTGTGTGTGCGTGCGTGTGTGTGTGTGTGTGTGTGTGTGTGTGTGTGTGTGTGTGTGTGTGTGTGTGTGTGTGTGTGTGTGTGTGTGTGTGTGTGTGTGTGTGATTTATGTTCCTTGATTAAGTAAATGTTTTGTAAAACAATGTAATGTGTAATGTATATCAACATTTTTGTCTGAGTAAATGATGTTTGAATAACAAATGATCGTATATGGGACAATTCAATAATATCACTGGAGAATTATCTGATCACTCAATATATAGTACTGATACATGCATTTTATTTAAGATACATATATAAACGCTTTACAGTTTCCATACCGAGAACTTCCACTTCACAGAGTTCAAACAGAGCACAAAAGTTTGGATGTATTGGTTCTGGTGGTACACATGATATAGATCGATCTTTGTATATTGCCAGATATTGTCCATATGTTGCCACTTTTGCCGTAAAATTTGTCATGATAATCTTTCCATCATGCACACCATTGTTATGGACATAAACTGGACTACTGGATATAAAGTTATCCTGTAAAGTCATGTACAACTTGAAGCCAGATAGTCTGTATGAGTTTCCTGAAAATGAAATCACGTGTAGTCAGGTAGAACATATGGTCAATGCAATGAGTAAAATTAAATTTCAAATAATCTATTCTACTGGATATACGTGATTTAAATTATTATTTCCTGTCATTTTGAAATCGTGTAAGATATTATAGAAGTTAGTGCACGATCTATTCTGATGTTTGAAATAAATAATTATAAAATCTGTTAATTTTTTGCAATATTATATAAATATAATGTTAGCTAGGGCATGTCGTAAAACAGATATTCCTTTATTATGATTTTGAAAAAAAAAACAAAAATCATGTTTTGTCGATAGCAATATCAAATACATAAGTACCAATTGGTTTATAGTGACAAATTGTGTTCAAATCATTTGAGTACTTTTAAAAGGGTGTGTGTCGTTCAAACAATACAGACCTTCATTACTGTAAAATATCTTAACTTCAGATATGGCATACACATTTCCTAGATCAACTTTCCACCATACTGTTGGTTTATATCCATCAGTGCAAGCACACGAGTTTCCGGACAATAGTTGATTTCCGTTTCCATCGACAGCTGTCCCAGCTAACCATTTGTGCTCGTATAGGTTAGAACTTTGCGTGGCTGACTTGTTAAATGCAATATTTTCTGAAACAAAATATGTCGTATGAAATAAAGAGATATGGATGCATGCTACTTGTGTTTCATTTTAAGCACTTGCAACCCTATGTATTCTGGTACAACATCTAAAACAACAACAACATGGTATTGAATGCCAATTTGTTAAAGCATTTATTATCACAACGTAGAATATAAGGCGCACTATACAACTGTATGTTTACCGTTTAGTGACCCAGATATCTGAAAATAGTTAGATTAACGTTGTTCGAAACAGGTAATACATTAAAGTACTTAAAGAACTGAAACGGTTGCTATTTCGACTAAATAGCCAAGTCATTCAGACTATTTCTACTTAACATATTCGAAATGAAAATAAATAAATATAAGATAGATCTAAAAGATTGAATTTCCTACCTCGAAATATCAACATATTTGAATTTGATTTGTTATATTTTATCGCAAAAAATGTTAAGGAGTGTATTGTATTATCTTGTGCTAAGACTTGCTTTAAAAAAAAAACAAAAAAAAAAACAATCAGCATTTATAGACCATATAAATATACTTAAATTTTAACCAAGCTCTGAAATAGTATAGCCTAAAAGCTACCGCAGAATATATCATGACGGTACAACATGAAACAGCTTAAAATGAAACTTTGAGTTGAGAATTTTTTTTTATATTTTACAATAAGCAACATCAACTTTATTTATATTTAGTAGATCAACATTTAGTATTGACCTGTGTAAATATTGTAAATAAAAATATTAAACTAAATCGACTAAGAAATATATAAGGGCTTTATACCTCGATGACTGAACTAATACATCTAATATCCGAATTTACTGAAATAAAATTATAGTTTGACTCTAAAAACAATATAAACCGTTTTCTATACATAACCGCCACATTTTTATGTTCATCATCTCCCTTCAGATATAATCCTATCTTGCATGTCATCACCGGCGACGTTTCTATTTTTGAAAATGAAAAAAAACTCAGAAATGTTATTTTATGAGGTCCTAAATACCGCGAACACCGTTCAATTAATGGCGTCAGATTTTCAGTTTAGTTATGAATTCTGACGATAGTTATGCGAGACGATGGGCCAAAACATGAATACCTGGAACAAGATACTTTGTCTGAATGGCTAAAAGTCGACAACGGTCGATAAAATTTCGTATTCGAGAACTTAAAATAACTATAAAACACGTTTTCTCTCTATATTTAGTGCCCCAGCAGTAACAACTGAACTTGATAGATTACATGACCAATGCATTCTGGTCCCAGCCTGACTTCATTCAGAAACTGCTGAATCAAAAAAAAGGCGATAAATTATCTCATATTTATATATAAACGACGTTTTGTTAATTAATAATGACAATTAGCATACATATGGCAATGTGATAAATCCCAGCAAACTAAAATGAAAGTACAATAGAATCAAGCACACACGTTTCGTACTAAATCATTTGAATTACTATAGACACAGACTAGAAATTGGCAATTGTGCTATATGACAAAGGCGACGGTTTCGACTTTCAAGGAGTTTGTACTTTACAAATGATACGATATGTCAGTTCAACATACTAACACTTCGTATACAGATGTAAAGTACTCCCAGAAAAATTATTGACACACGGATATAAAATACAGCGTTTGATGTCAGCGTTTAGAAAATGTTCTGGTGGGTATAATAGTCCTGTTCGCGATTACTGATTCGCTGGTTGAAATGTTGAGTTGTCTTTTTGTTGGCGGTTCTCAAGACGTCTGTACCAATAGTGGTGATGATTTGTTCCTCACGTGTTTCATTTGGACTTAGCTGTGGACTCACGGCGCTTGTGACTGGTCGTCAGAGGTCGCTTACTCATCCGTGTAATCTGATCCCACCCCTTTGTTTCCATGCCCGTGTCTGTTCATTTTTGCCACTTTTGTATCTGTGTCCTGGACATACTAAAAATGTATACTTTGGTGTCTAAAAAGTTTTGTATCATTTTCGTTTTTCCACGATCTAGAAAATATACGTAGTCTTAAGAGTTGAAAGTAAATTGATTTGCCTCCATCTTGATATCAGCAATATACAATGCTTTCTATTTACATACATGTTTTTTTCAGCTGCCAATATCAATGTGATGAATGGACAAAATATGTAGCCATTTACTGCAGTTACTGGGCCGTAACACCAATATATTATGTTGTACTAGAGTGTAAGGAAGTTTAAAACAATGTCTTGATTCATTATATGCATTCAATGTTCTGTTTCAATGGATATAATACATCGGAAGTTGTTTTAAACTTCATTTTTCGATGTATTAGAAATGCGTATCCTCTAAGTGTTGGCTGACTTTAATTCCCACCATACGAAAGCTGTAGATTAATTTCGTCTTAATGTTTTCTATTTGTAAGGCTTGGCAAGCTGTATAAACTGTAGGACAACATAAAAAATAAAAAATACAATGTCAATTAAGTAGTTGGTTCATGTTTTATATTCGTATATTGATTATAGATTTATTTATGACTTACCTAAAGACATCGATAATATAATGTGACTCCAAAACACGACAAAACGAAATACGACCATCTTGTATGCGTTCGAAAACAAACATAGATCTTTACAAATATATCCCATTTGATTACATTCAGGAAGTTTAAACATGCACCTTATTTACAACCAATTGTTTATATACAACTGACGAAATATCTTCACTATTTATAGTTATGACATATACATGTATATCATCTATACCATCTGAATTTTATTCATGATTGAAACCCTAAAATACACACACACACACACACCCCACACACGCACACACACACACACACACACACACACACACACACACACACACACACACACACACACACACACACACACACACACACACACACACACACACACACACACACACATGTTTTGTATCAGTTTGCCACTCAAAGCCACGGGGACGCAGTGAGATTTAAATTGTCTATAAGTCAAATACCGAAATAGTGAATAAAAATAGTTTGCCGCACTTTGTCCAATCGAATCGTAGCTAGACCTTATTATACGTGTTACATATGAAATATTGATAAAATCATATCATTAAAGTTATAACTGATTGTGTATTAGAATAAAATTTGAATTGATGCTTGATCTGTATTATATCATGCGTTTGCATACCGTGAAATGTCTTCGGTACGCAGTGTATAATAGCTATTTACCGATGGTTCAGCATGTAGTTTCTCGTAGTTTCCACCTCTAGTTTCTGTCTTGGCTCTGTCATTAATTCCTTACTTTTCTTGTTTACTGAATTGATATTTTCTTTATCATTTCCAAGAGTTCCATATATGTTTCTTTCACCAGGAAAATGTCCCAGTTCCTCGTATGTCGTGATTTTATATTCCTTTTGGCAACCCTATTTCATTGGCATACTATTCCCACTATTCTTTTGATTGCGTTCCGACATAGAAAACAAACTCAAACTCCTTTTTGTTCATATTTGAGGTAATTCATCGGTTTCTTTTCAAAATGCTTAAAATTAGAGTAGTAGTCAGAAGAGAAATAATTACTGCGCTAACCACACCGTCAATTATAAACGACAGCTTCAAGTCTTGAATATCAGTTGATGCATTTTTTTCTGAAAATAAACAAAATGTCATTGTGGTTTCTGTATCTGTATTTTGTGTGATACGAATAAATAATGTAGACTATAGCAAAACATTCATCTGGATGCCGTTAAGATGTAATCTTAACATTAACGTTTATCTTTGCAAAATAAATCACAGAGCACCTGGATCTTATTTAAGAAGTGTGATCATTTCTTGAAATATCCAGGAGGGAATGACGCTATAAAGTGCTTACTACATACTTTACATACTTTGGTTTCATGTTGATTTTAAAAAGAAAAAAAATCGTCTGTTATATATATATATATATATATATATATATATATATATATATATATATATATAATATATATATATATATATATATATATATATATATATATATATATATATATATATATTATATATATATATATATATATATATATATATATATATAGACTGTATAATACTACCATCATCAAATTCTTTACATACATCTGTTTGTCAATCAGCATGCATTGTATTGATATATTGCCCATCGTGATGAGTACACCCAGATCAGTACCTTGTGGGTTTTTTTATCACGTTTCTACGTTATTTACAAAATATCAAAATCAATATACCCAAGAGGAGCTTTAAAAGGGTTGAAACTGATAAGAAATTGAATTCCTTCCTGCTGTGTGTTAGACAGCATCTTTGTCCAAGTATGACTTTATTTATATATTAATAACTAGAGATTGTTGTACAATACTACAGCTTTGTATTAGAAACAATTATTATAAGGGTTCCTAAAGGCTCAGTATATCTCATGAAATTGAAAAGATACGTGAATGTGTAAAGTATGTAGATTAAATGACAAGGTCAGATAGAAAATGCCATTTTTAAAATTTTATAAATATAAATAGCTGCAAACGTCTCTCTCTCTCTCTCTCTCTCTCTCTCTCTCTCTCTCTCTCTCTCTCTCTCTCTCTCTCTCTCTCTCTCTCTCTCTCTCTCTCTCTCTCTCTCTTCTTACTACTACCCTGATACACACAAACATTCGCTCGCTTGTGTATATGTAATATCTTTCGCCGGAAACATCCAGGCAGTCACAACATGACTAATTTGTACTAGTCCCTCTGGAACAAACCCTCAAGACTTATTTGTAAGGCACAATACCATAATTGTTTATTAGAATAATTAGCACTTATTGTTAATTATGGTAATCCAGAATACACACGTCGACCACGAGATACCTCAATACCACACCTGCAACCGATACCGATTCTCAACTACCATATTCATATTTGATGTACGGTTCGCAAAGCCTCATATAAGCAGATATGTATAAAAGGACCTAGCAAATGTTTTACTAAATCGTTATCTTTACACCTTATCAAGGAGAAACTTCAGCGATACCGTTCAGTTCCTTTTTCCAGAAGCGGTGTTAATCAGGTGTGTGCACTTGAAAATCTAAACAACTCGTAGAAAATCTGAAGGCACAGAATTAAAAAAAAAAAAAGATAAGGGGATTTTTAGCATCATCGAAAACAAACTGCTGTGTCCACCACAATTAGGGGGCAATCATTTGATTCGGGGTGAAATATTTTGGAAATACAATGTACATATGATGGGCAAGAAAATAAATAATATTTCCTCTACTAGCAAGAAAATAAATAATCTGACTTTATTCTGATGCCAAAGTTGTGATGAAAAAGTAACTTATGTTTAATTCGCTTCGCTCGCCACATTTCATTTGAATTCTATTTTTGACTCGCTACTCTAACATTTTTTTTATTAGTGACTAATACATAAAATATAAATATATGTTAGGCGTACGAAGAACACAAATGTTGGTTGCCGACTTAATACAATGTCTCTTTTCGTCTGAGTTCGTGCTTGCTTGCGCGCGCGCGCCTGTGTGTGTGTGTGTGTGCGTGTGCGTGTGTGTGTGTGTGTGTGTGTGTGTGTGTGTGTGTGTCCAAACACCATCATATACCAGAGTTTGAATATTTTCTTCAGTTACCTCGTCAAACTGAAGGAGGGGGCAATATTATATCCAATCATGTAACTATTTTTGGTTTGATATTGGAATTGTGGAACACAAAATCAATGTAGACCGAGGCCGAAAGTCGAGGTTGATATCTCTTTTTTCTGTCAAGAAATTCTTATATATCGAACTGAAAGTGGTGCAACGATCGTTTTATTACATTTTAATTTGACAAGGCGTAGACCATTCAAAGATAATATGACAACTTTTATCTATCTATCTTGTTTTTCCATCAGCGTTAGCTCTTAGTGACATTTAGCTGTTACAGTTCCATGACGTCATAGCATTGCAATGAAATAAATTATCCGGTTTAAAATTCGATATCATTTCAAACGACAAAACACGTTGCCGTCCCTGGATCAATAAAAATGCACAAAAGAAATGTGATAATAACTATTTGTATTTGTTACTACATGTTATACATACATTTGACGATTGTCCAGAACTAAAGTAAAAAAAAAAGATAAAGGCATTTACAAGTTAACATTGGTGTAAACTAAATGGGATGTTGTACATGTATATACAACATAGTCATATCTCTGATACAATAGTTCACACCAGAGATATTTTTTGCATCGTTAAATAAACTTCTGCTTTATCATTGCAACACAATATTTAGTAAATACCATGAAAAAATGTATAATATCAAATTAGGTAATTAACATAAAATCATAAATATATACAAGTAAAACCAGAAAGATAAACATTTCATCTGCAGTGGTAAACTGTACACGGACATGTTATTGCAACACGGATATCGGGCACTGGGTTTGATGTCAACATTCCGCAAATGAAGCGGTCGGTATTGTAAGCGATTACTATGTTTCACTAAAAGCAATTATGAGTTACCTAATCGATAGAGGTAAAAAAAATCTTATCACCAATACAAATTGTGAAATGTAAAAAAAAAAAAAAATCACATACCACAGTATTAATCAATAGAATGTCCAGGATATAGATAGAAATCCGGTAAAAGATGAACAGACACGGACCTCTGAAAAGCAAATGGTTGGATCAGATTCCATAGAGGAATAAGCATCCCTGTCGAAAGTCACACCCGCCGTGACAACACAGCTAAGTCAAATGAAACACGTGAGGACACCAAAATTGGTACAGCCGTCTCAACAATCGCCAACGAAAAGACAACTCTACATTTCCTTTAGTGAAAAAGAGTAGTCACAGTCGCAAACTAGCCTATTATACCGACCGTAAAACTTGCCGAACGTTGACATTAAACGATATGTCAATAATTTGTCAGTGAGTAGTTTACCTACTTTTAGGAAATCTTCATATGATGTATACGCCCTGGCATATCAGATCGTTTTTAAACATCAGCTCAATATGCGGGTGACTGAAGCTCAAGGTGGGTTTGCTTAACCCTTCACGGCATCTGGTCATACCTTTATATTTCTAGAGGACATTGTTTGTCAAGCATTCACCATATTGTATCTTGCGTAAGGACGATTAATAATTTGATATCTGCAATTTTACATTAAAGGGACACAAAATGTAAAACAATGCAATTAAAGAAATACATAAATATGTACATAAAATTCAATATCAATCTTTACATTAGTGTCAGACAATTATATACATAAAATGATGATTGGATTAGAGAGATATATTTGTAAACGCAACGGCTCAAACACTATATATATATATATATATATATATATATATATATATATATATATATTATATATATATATATATATATATATATATATATATATATATATATAATATATATATATATATATATATATATATATATATATATATATATTTATATATATATATAATATATATAATATATATATATATTATATATATATATATATATATATATATATATATATATATATATATATATATATATATATATATATATATATATATATAAATATATATATTCTTTATACTTGATAAATAAGCAAAACAAATTATGAAAAAAGTACAAATACATGTATATGTGTTCTTTTTTTTTTACCTAAAACATCATATTTTGCTATAACTTAACTCCTTGTTATGATTTTTTTCTTCCAAAAAATGAAAACATATGTCATGAAAATAAATTATTATTCAAATGAAAAAAAAAAAACAGATATTTTTCATCACTTCAATTCGTACATTGCTAATGCATCGTAAATGTCGTCATACAGTATGTATTTCAGAAAGGCAAACGTGGTATTATTTCTTCATATCAACATTGGGAAGGTATATATCACGATAATTACCAATTTGTTATGTTTAGTGTTAACCAAAAGTTGAAAACAGTTCGTTCTATAAGAAAACGACAGTACAAACACATTTGATGAGAACATATACATTGTTCTTCTGTACATTAAAGTATGTCCTTTATATGTTTACAAAAAAAAACGAAGTTAAACATATAGAATTCCTGTCTTTGGTACATTTTATAGATAACTTATTAAATATTAGTTTTCACAATGGCGAAATTAATTTTCAACAGCCATCTATTTTTCTCTTCGACGTAATTTCGCGATACGCCTATAATTATTAGTTGGCCTTGTCTGATTTCACTTTTTGTTTAGCAAATCTATATAATATTGGAGCTCAACTGATAAAGTATAATTGACAGAAACGATCGTATACATAAACCTAGTACCTGGTATTAGCGTACCAGCTGATAATCTTATACTGAATCAGTATATGACGCTGATAGCACCATTACAAATTGTAAATTCTTCTAAAACTAAGATAGCCATCTTTTAATAGTGGTTTATCTTACACGGATTGTAGCTATACGTATTACTTGGGCTTGTCTGATACCAATTTCTCTTCAGCAAATCTATTTAAAATTTGAGTTCAACTGATGAAGTAAAATTGACAGAATCAATCGTCTTGAGCATTAAAACTTTGGTGCTATGTGTATAATATTTCTCTTTAACTATTCATTTTAATGCTGTGCTAAAAAATCATCCCTGGATATTTGTGCTTGTTCGTGTTTTATGATCTCAATCAGTGAACGATAAACAGATAAAACATTTAATAACCGTTCCATGTAACACCTAAATGTGCTTTTAAGTGCACGGTTTTATTCTAAACATTCGTATTTAAGAGTCTGACTGGAGCTTTTGACTTGAATCTACAATTTCTATGGTCCATAGGTGACGACATTTTCTATATCTTGTCAGTTTGCAAACAGTCCGTCTTACTGCATTTGTAAACTGGCGTATTCTGTCCTCTCTTCTGGATCAATGTTCTTTGCCTGCTTTGGTTCCGCGTTAGGGAACTCTACATCGACGTATACTAGACCCTGTGGATTCTAAAATCATAGAGAAATGGTTATATGTTTACAATGCATTCATCCAGACATACATGAGGTGCAAATTGAACTTACAGTTTCTATGTATCGAAATTGCATTTGAAGTGTTAATAGATTGAGCTGACCTGGCGCAGGCAATGGCGCTCTCGACTCATGATCATGAGGTTGTGAGTTTGAGAGTGTGTCATATCCTCTGGATGAGACAGTACAATTCGAGGTCCCGTGTCACAGTAGTTGTCAGCAAATTAATTAACCTTTATTGCTCAATGACCGTAAGTGTCAAGTTATGACCAAATTCCAAATCCTACACCAGCATTTAGTGACGTTTCCGTATGTGTGAAAGGTTCTTAAATGGGGCGTTAAACAACAATACCAACAACAACAACAACATCAATAATCGTAATTGCAAAATTATATTACTACACAATTGATATACAAATTGTCTCAGAAAGGAGAACAATTGAGAATGCTAGTCCTACTGCCATCACAGTTTAAGATCTGATTGGTGCAGATCAGCCATTGTATATGGTCGTGATTCAGAATATAATTTAACATTCCTAAGAAGCTATCTTATTTTTTAAACGCAATATATGTATACTGCATGTACATCAAATCATTAAGCAATCCTATAGACAGTACTTACAACATTACGCTCAGGTCCGTTTTGTTTAGCAGGCTTCTTTTTCATTTTACCTGCAAAAATGTGGTTTGTTACGCGTTAAATCATATTAATCTAAAGTTTTTAACACGACAAAATAAAAACAAAACATCATTTTAACTTAACGCACCGCTTTCCAAAATGAATCAAAGATGCAATTAAAGTTACACGACAATAAACATGGTCCTACAACCTAAGAAACTTTCGTGTAAATTACTCTTTACATGTGTTTAAAAACATGTTTGTTAGTCTAAACATCGTTCGCTAGCAAGTTCCACTAAATGAAGAATCATTATATACTTTAAATAGTATTCCATCACAGTATAGTATAGTTTTAGTTGTTCTATGCCAAATACCTAGTTTTGTATCAACGTTGTAATAAATCGACCTACTTTCTACCCGACCTCCTCCATTTATTCCAGTCTTCGGGGTTTTGAAGATATGTCAACTTTGGCATACAGGGCTGATGGTCCAGGATTGACATTTATCTTCGGTCGCGGTGTTTTATTGTTTTTGTCAACTTCAGCATATATAACTGATGGACCAGAAGGGACGTTTGCCTGTGGTCTTGGTGCTTTGTTGGATTTATCAACTTCAGCGTAAACTGCGGAAGGACCAGGCTGGTTATCGTTATTTGTAATGACATTCAGCCAGGTACTTAATTACAATATGTACACATAGCATTGGTACGGCACGATAATACATTGCAACAGTGTTTTATAGGGTAAACTTAAACCGAAACCCAAAATTAACCGAGTTTTGGATCACGTAAAGCTATACAAAACTACGAATGATTAAAGTTCATCTGAAAATTTAAATATTATTGAGAGAAACGATTGTCTTATTAATGAAATAATAGATAAATAACAAATGAATAGTAAATAAGTGAATAAATAAATAAATAACAAATAATAAATGAATAAACAAATAATAATAATAATAATAATAATAATAATAATAATAATAATAATAATAATAATAATAATAATAATAATAATAATAATAATAATAATAATAATAATAATAATAAAATAAATAACGTTCCGCAATGTTCACGATCGATATAATGGTCTTGTTCGAGGAATAAGTGATATGTTGAGTTTACGTCGGCGGTTGTTGAGACGTCTGTACCAATTCTGACGAGGATACAATCCTCTGGTGTTTCATTGGACTTGACTGTGGACTCACGGCGGGTTTGAGCGGTCGACGGTTATGATTACTCCTCCATGGCACTTGATCGTGCCTCTTGGTTTCCAGAGGTCCGTGTTTATCCATTTTTACCGGATTTTCATCAATGTCATGGACATTGTATTGGTTTTTACGTTGGCATATGTTTTTTTATGAATAAATACATAAATAAATAAATAATGATACGTCTGTACCAATTGTGACAAGGATTCGTACCGCGCGTATTTCATTTGGACATGACAATGGATTCACAGCGGGTGTGGTCGGGGTGCTTACTCCTCCGTGACACCCGATTCTTATCTCTTGGTGTCAAGAGGTCTAAGTTTGCCAATATCACCAGATTTCTATGTCCTGGGCATTTTAAATATTTATACTTTCGTATCTGACTAATAGTGCTCGTAAATCGTATCGATGACACCTATCGATCGATAATCTACTCGCTATTCTTTTAGAAGAATATATCAGGATTCGACTACCATATGAATAAATACGTCCACTAAGGTTTACAATAAATCATATATCAAATTATAGTCATAAACAAAAAATATATATGAAGGTTGAATTATATTTTTATGCTGATATAGGTTAAAAAAAAGAAAACAGTATATTTCAGTGATTTATATGCAAATAAAACTGTGATACAAAGCTGAACAAATCGTAAAAGTTTATTAATAGTTTGTTTGAATGAATTGTTAACTGATTCATTTCTAACTACGAATGTAATCTTTTTTTCTTACCGTCTGCTAGATCGGCAGACGTTCGCTTTGAAAATCGTCGCTCCGAATCCTTTGACTTCTGTCTCATCCTGTAAAATAGAGTTTGGTTGAAACTTAAGATTTGTGCAGTTCTTTCTCGTAATCAGAAAAAACGAGTCAGTATTTTATCAAATGATCAATAAAAATGACGTGTCGAGTTGCCAGCTCGATAGCGGTTGTTCAATCGCCTGTACTAATTGTGAAGGGATGTATTCCTCGCATATTTTATTTGAATTTGATTGTGGAATGACTGGGCAACATGTTATTTTTACTTCTCCGTTTCAACTTATCACATTTCTAGGATTTCAGAGATCCAGTATTCACCGGATTTGTATATTTTATCCAGGACTTACTAATGATTTAGACATTGCTATCAGTAATAGAGCTAATTTGTGAGTAAGGCTAGATGACAATTGTATCAACGTTTTGTACAGTGGTCTGTAAAATAAATTTATCATTTTGCGATAGATGCAGAGAACAATGTTTTAACAATAAGTGTAAACTGTCAGCTCTGGTTCGTTACTATTGGCATCTGCATATTTACATTGCAGACTGAACTTTATAAATTGTGTTTTTTTTATCTTTTTCCCAATGCTTATATTTAAGGATTTTTTTTTCATTTTTAATTGGTATATATATATATGCAATGGCTAATGGAAAATCAATATTCTGTGCACCTCGATGGTAATTATTGTTACTGACAACTTGCAGTAGCCATTTTACTTCACATTGCTTACCGCTGAACTACGACATGCCTTGATGGCGGTTTCGTAACTTACACAAGTAGTTCAACATATAACCTACTATCAAATTCCTCATATCAATTGATTTTGTTTTATTTTTAACATTTTTGTACACAACACATAAATGGAGAATTCGGTTACGGGGAAGAGAAAATAATACCGGAATTATACACGTAAATTGACAAATTTCCTCACAAATATCAGCTTAGTTTCCAATCTAAGCTGACCAAAAGTAAAAATATCTAACCGCTAGAACACGGAGCCCCATTTCACAAATCAAATGCAACAGGATAAATGCAGATTGTATTGTGAAGTAATATATTTTTGGTCTGTTTAAAACATAAAAATGATGTTGGCTATTGGAGTCCGGTGTAGGCCCATAATACATTCCTATGCTATGTATGTCTATTCAGTATTGATCAGCTGGCTATATATTTTATAACAGGAACACTACCTATAATATCAGGTACCAAGGTATAAATCATTAGTGTGTCCGGCCAATAACCTTATTAGTGAGAAACATATGAGCACCACTTATGCTCAGTACTGACATTGCAGAATTTTTATGCTCTTGTTACAGGTGTTGGCTGTATTCAATTCGGGATGGTTAATTATTTTTAGATTCAATAAAACAAGTTTTGGGTATGTAAAGAAGAAATGACACCTTGAAGTATGCCGAAATTGAGTATTTTTTAAAGAAATCATTTTTTTCAAAGAAGACTGTTCCATTGTTTGACTATGAGTATGACCTTGAACATGACCTTGACTTTAACTTGTCCATGTAATGAATCCGTCCTTTACGTGTCACAAAAGTATACTATATAATGATAATGTATGTCAAAATGTTACTGTTACCAGAGAAACAGACAGAGGGACAAACAATGCCAGATACAGTGAAGCTGTTTTTGATAGTTAACACACACACAACAAACATGACTGTTAAATTACTTTTTCACAAAGAACAATACAATTATCTTTTTCATGTGAATTTGCCTTTCAGTTTATGGACAGATTTCTGTCGCCTGTCATGTTTGTTTAGATTGCCAAAATCATTCCCAGTGTATGTTATTATATTGGAATTCTGGTCACATGACCAAGTGTCCTTCTTACCCTTAAATAAAGATCAATTGAAACTTATGTTTATAATTGGTGGTGGAATTATATGATATTATTAGATAGATGTATTCCATATTATAACTTTTTTTCTTTGTGTGTAGAAAACAAGCTTTATGAAAGGATGGAACAATATTTTGATTCCAATATAATTGAAACATTTAAAATACTATGGAGACGATATTTCGACGATTGGTTCATTATCTAAAATCTTGGGCAATATTGATAATCTGTATGGCATATTGCAAAACTTATATAACTTTTACTATAGTAAAAGATCCTCATACAATTGAATTTCTAGAAATCTTAATCATAGATATTTACAGAAAGCCTACAGATACACAACAATACCTCCATTTTAAAAGTCAACACCCCAAACTTTGCAGAAATTCTAATCCATACACATTAGCACGACACGTATGTACCATCAATGTACCACCAGCCCTATGAAAAAAAAAAAAAAAAAAAAACAAAAACAAACAAAAAAAGACTTTTAGATGAATTAAGATATGCCTGAAAGGAACGAGGATACCCCTGGACTCTAATAAACAAAGGGAAATACCTAGCTGAATCTATTCCTTTCTCGGTGCTGAGGGAAACAAAATTAAAGACTGAACACTCAACTTCAGCATTTGTAACAACTTTTAATAAATGCAATCCCGAAATATTGAACAAAGTATATAAAGGCTTAGATAGTTTAGGAGTAGATGAATAACTAAGTACAATTTCAAATGAAACAAAAAATATTAAAAGTAAACGACAGATTAAAAAATCCCACAGTTAATGACCCGTACCCACTTTACAAATAATGATGGCAATTCAAAGATCGGGGGTGTGAATAAATGCAAACATAAAATATGTAAATTATGTGACACCAGTATTGAATGTCAGACATTCAAATTTAAAATTCTTGTTCATTAATATATTTCAAATAGATATAAAAATACAATTCCAAAAACTTAATATATGTAATTTTATTAGAAGGTTACAAGAAAGAATATATTAGATGTACTCAGTCACTAAACCAAAGAGTAGCTATAAACAAAAACAATATAAACTTACCTCATAATTGTGATTTATTCGTTTCTAAACACATAGTTCAGTGTAGTAAAGGGAATTTAAAAATCACACCATTATATCAAACAAATGACTTTTCGTATAATACACTCGGCGAGGAATATTTTATCGATAAATTCAAACCATTACTTAACAGAACCTAACTCACGCTTTTCATATAATCTTATGCAAAGGAGTAACTTTCCTATTGGATTAACTAATTTGTTTATTCTTTGCATTGAGCTTCCTACATTTGTGTTATCTTATCTACTTCATCAACTTTATATATATGTATTTTCTTTAATACTTTTAGATTCATGATATATATTCAATACAGTTTGGTTGATGACCATTGATTGATGAGCATTTGTAAAGCGAAACACGTGTCGAAATGTAATGTAATAAAATCTAAAACTGATTTTGTTTCCGTACTTTATATTTAATATCTTTACGCTTGGACTTTCAATATATATATATATATATATAATATATATATATATATTTATATATATATATATATATATATATATATATATATATATATATATATATATATATATATAATATATATATATATATATATATTATATATATATATAAATATATATATATATATATATATATATATATATATATATATATGTATGTTATATCATATATATAAATGTAATGTTAAAATTATAATGATCAAGGCGATCGGTTCTGTCAAATAGAATTCATCATTTGAGCTACAATTTTGACTAGTTTTTGTAAAGAGAAAATGGTATAAGACAGCAAAATAATTTATCTAAACTAATATAGCTAAAATCCGTCTAAGAATGTCCAATGTAAAACAATGGCTATCTTAGCTTTGGAGACAGAACAGATCAAAGTATAGAAAGTATGGACAAATAGAATGTTACCTACTCTGTTTACAGGTAATGCCTATGTATCCATCAGCACATCCTTAATGAATCAGGGTTTTGTAACATTCCATAATCAAAATGTCATTTGGTCGCTTTCTCGTTTCATGGTTTGGAATTATGTTTTTACGTAACGATCTCCCTACACATTTACCTTCTCCACTATTATATAATATATCTTTATTATAGAAATAATATGCATAGGAACATAGGATAACATGGTTATCAAATAATCTGCAACTTACGTTTATCAACAATACACTTTATTAAATGAAGTACACCCTTGTAAATAGTATTTCTATATAAGATATGCAGTGTCTTTGGCTTTATGTGCGTTCATTGCACCATTGTCAGTCAATACGTTGTCACTTTTTAATTACGAAGAGAAAAAAAAATAATTTGCTTTGCAATGAGTTGGTACGTGTGGGAGAAACCAACCGCCTGCCGGTTCTGTCCTGAATGAATGGGATAATTTCTACCTCGGATAATACATTCTAACCCTAAGTAGACGTGGGCATGCATGCGACTATTGTGCGTGCGTAGGTATGCATGTGTATGTTACTTGTCCATGTATATCAATGTATTGCTACGGAGATCAAATATTAGGACTTGTTACACGTGATATCTTTAATGTCAATGAGGAAGTAAAATACACCATTCTTTATGTTTGCCTTGTAAACATGTTATCTAGACCAACTTGTCATTTAACGAGCATGGTATTGAAGCGTGAATTTTACAATACACAAACATATTTGCATACCATTTGTAATTTTCTTCATTACAAATATACTAAATGATTGTTTTGTTGTTTCAATAAAACGGGTGTTGGGATATCACGCGATTTAAGTATTAACCGCTTTACATTTGGCGTAAGAATACATGAAATGAATACTGAAACCTCTACAACATCTAGTAATAAAGGATACGATAGAGTTGTATTTATTTTTCCTTCTAAAATCCCTACATTGCAAAAACAAAACGAAGAAAATAATCACGGGGGAAAAGTCTGAACTACTAGAGTAGATCTGTTGTATTTATTTACAACATATTACGATAAGCAGGCCTCACATATGTACAGTACAGGCCGTTCTCTGGGTCACAATCTAGGTACCATTGTTATAACCAAATGACGTCGATTGCGTCGTCTGATGGCTATTCTCACAACTTGTGACAAAAGTTTTTTTATCATGTCCGACTATATAAGAGATTTTATAATACCTACTCTAGATGAACTCTTTTCAATGACGACGACGACGACATTCCGCAGTCCATTTTATTGAGAAAAATGATTTGGCTTCAGAAGAATCATTAAATCCTTCTGTCAATCCAAAGCCTCTAGACGCCAGACCCACTGGTTTCATTCGATCTGCACGTGTTACTGATGAAATTCTGAAAAAAGTATAAGGACGCTCATCAGAGCACCTCAACCAAACTAAACACAAAGTGGAAACAAACGCTTGTTCAGAAAATATAAAAATAATATTTTATTGATTACTTTTAATTATATAATGTTTATTATTTTTAGAAAAATGTAAGATAAAATATTTTATCGTAAAAGCCATACATTAGGCCTAATGCCAAATAAATACAAATTACAGAAAGAAACATGAGACTACATCTGATGATCTGTAGCACATTGTGCAGCCTATAGGCCCATATCGCGATATATCTAGGTCATGCCATGACCAGAACCACACACCACCATCTGGCTTCATAGTTACAACTGAAAGAAAGAAAGAAAGAAAGTAAGGTCTAGAGCAACTTTTCAAGCATCTCTTGATAAACAAGTCGATGTTTTACCTTCACTGGGTATAAGTTAACTATAACGACTGTAAACTATGTGAAATGTTGACAGTAAGTGCAAGGTATTGGTGTGCTTTTAATGTGTAATATACAGGCCTAGTTCCTTCTGTTCAAAATATTCAGATGCCTGTGCTAATTGTTTAAGCAGTACTTATAAACAAATCAACAGTACCTGTCCAACAAGTTGCCCAACCGGATGGAAAGGGATATATTGTAATGAATGTAAATTACCTTTTGCGGGAGTTTTAAATACGGGAATAGTTATCGATACTATTACAGTACCGTAAATTTAACCTCAGCATGCGTCTTGAACGTGCAAAGATTAAGTATTAGCAGTTGCAACTGTAAATTAAACATTCCGTATTTTTTTCAAAATGTAACGTGAACATAGACACGTCTTTTGCGACACATGCAGAACATCTTATAAAAAACAAAGTATATGTGTAATCCGCATTGAATATCACTAAGAGCTAAACAAGAGTTTAAACATGTTCAAATATGACATTTCAGCATGCAGTCATGGATTTTCTGATCATCCGTGCTCACGCATGTGCAAGGCATGTACAGAGACATATCATCATGTGACAGGAAGGTGTCTTGCATTTGGTAAACAATGATATCACTCCGTTGTGTCGTTAATACCTTTTCCAACATTTCTAAACGATTAGTCTATCTTATTTCAGCTTTTACGTAATATAAACTACCCTATCGTTAACAACGTATAAAATATTTTATGAAAACAATCTATGGCAAAGTGTGTTATTTATTTTTAGACAAACAAACATCTGAAGATGATAAGGGTGACATTATCGTTAGCATAAGTGTAGCTATTAGGATACTACTTACAGCTACCACTGTAACTCTGATACTTATGCACCGTCGACTGCACCACCAGTGTCCTATACGGGAAGAAACTAACTAATACCGACAGAATCCAATAGGAACAAAGACACGAACGAATATCCAACATTGGTGTCAACATACAAGATATAGGGACCGACATTAACCAAGATACTGTCAAAAACACAAAGAACAGGGGGGGGGGTATGATGATCTTGTTACAACAACTACCGCCTCAAATACGTACGAAACACTTCACCATCACAGGACAGTTATTCATACCTATACACGACTTAAGTGCCAAGCGTCGATTGATTCCAAAATATTTTGAACTTAAATGATGAAAGCATATAGACAATTATTCAAATACACGTTTTCTCGCATTTTTATTACTTCATATATAAAAGAGCAAAAAGTATATAAACTATGATTACTATTTCATCGTAGCATCAGCAAAAGAATAAACATCGAATAAAGTACAAAATTGGTCATTCGATTTCACTCAACAATCATTGTAGATGTTTTGCTTATGTTTTTGTTTCATATATTATTAATTTAAATGACTACCGACACCCTCAAACTCACGTTTATTTCTATTTTCAATTATTAATTTATTTATCACAATATACCTGTAATATGTAAAACATCTGTCATTAGCTGGTTGCGTGTGTGTGTTTATATGTGCGTGTGTCTGCGTGTGTGTGTGTGTGTGTGTGTGTGTGTGTGTGTGTGTGTGTGTGTGTGTGTGTGTGTGTGTGTGTGTGTGTGTGTGTGTGTGTGTGTGTTTGTGTGTGTGTGTGTGTGTGTGTGTGTGTGTGCTTTTTTATGTTTCTTTTTTTTCGTTTTATCCTGACGAAGTGTCAGATCGCACCGAACGTATGGTTACTCCACTCCGGAAACCTGGTCCAATCTCGCTTTGTACGACTATTGCTCTCCGTTTTGAGGACATTTGTATATCTATCTTGTCGTATCCTAATGGAATTTGAATATAATAGTGACTACATAAGTATTATAATTAAAAGCCTATGTCATAATCTATCGTCATAGAGCTGAGGGCTATACAATGAATTGTGTGCAGTGATGTACAGGGTCTAGGGTTTATTTTTTCATCCATATCTACCAATGAGTCTGTGCATAGATGCTGGTGAATATGATTGTGTGTTTCCCATTACGTCATATATATATATATATAATATATATATATATATATATATATATATATATATATATATATATATATCATATATATAATATATATATATATATATATATATAGTATATATAATATATATATATATATATATATATATAAAGGTACATTAAACTATGAATGCAATATTTAAATAGATTTAAAGGTAAAACACACCGATTAATGAATCGATTCTTGTTTTTTGTGATATAACACGGAAGTCAAATACCATGTATTTCGTATATTCATTCCTGAACATGCTTGAGGTCACTACGGCATAATACCATTATTTATCGACTATAGATGTACAAGACGGATATCGAACTTTAACACAATCTACAGATCGTAAGTACTCACAAAATCATATCACGATGTACATTTCTATTTAGATTCATACTATCTACTATAATCGTGGTATCAACTGTAATGTAAACAATTGTGACGTATACTGGATTACATTCAGTTGATCAATTTGTATGTTGTTTGCACACTTCCCTGTTTATATAAATAAATAAATCAACATGTGTGTGTGTGTGTGTGTGTGTGTGTGTGTGTGTGTGTGTGTGTGTGTGTGTGTGTGTGTGTGTGTGTGTGTGTGTGTGTGTGTGTGTGTGTGTGTGTGTGTATCTCCGTGGACGTTTAGAGCGCATATAGAGGAGGCTCCGTGAGCACAGCGCATAAAACTATGGCGTCTCACACTTCTGGTTAATTTCAGTCTACTTGTGGTAGGTCGGTGTTTGGTCTCTCCTTGGGAACATTGTAATCGGGTACTCTCCTTAAACATTAACACTACCTGTCACCAACTGAAAAAATAGTTGAGTGGCGTAAAACACAATTCAAATTAAACAAACATATTAAAATAAATTTTAATAGAACAAAAACTGCTATGTATTAGCTGTAACTTTTCTGACCTGGGGTATAAAACGAAGACGATTTTCAGCTTTAACTTAGCTTCTTGTTTTAACAAAAGTAAACATGCAAATATTTGTGCTCAGAAAGAGTAGGTCCCGGTAGAGCAAGCCTTTTACAGACCAGTCTTAAAAGGTGATGGTGGCCATAGAAAGACAGCACATACACGCACACACACACACACAATAATATTTCCTTAGCTGTATATTGCAAATGATTTATCAATAATGCAGATTTAATAAGAATGCTTTATTAGGACGATAAATTACATTGTATTAATTCGTAACCTTCGGATTCGGAATGATATTATTATATGTGTATCTTGTAAATAATAAGATGCTATCGTCATGTTGTGATGCAATTTTACGTAAAATTGAAATACATGTACATGTATGTGGCTTCTATGTCAGATTATCTATTTTCTTGCTAGTAGAGGGAATATTATTTATTTTTCTATCCATAATATTTATTTCCAAATATACCAGCACCCCATCTCAGAATCATCGTCGCCCGTCCCTTAATTGTGGTGAATACAACAAATCGTTCTAGATATTTTATATGGCGCATCACAACATGACGATAGCATCTTATTACTTACAAGATACACATATAATAATATCAGGACAAGTCCGATGCTTGATTGATATACGCTTGTTCTTAATAAGATAATATTATCACAAAATGTGTCACCATACATTACATACAGGGAGTGCTAAATACATCACCACACACCAACATCGCTGTGAATAACACTGAATGGCAATATAGAAGACGGAAATACTTTTTTTACATTAATAACACATGTATTTTAGGCCATTGGAAGAAAATATAAACATTTCCCTTCTAACTACGACGAGCCAGGGTTCGGGGTAGTTACAGATTCAAGGTGTCTGAATACAGATACTATGCAATGATACCGAACATCGTTTTCGATATCGTGTTCGTATTTATTTATTTATTTTTGTTTATATTAAATTCAAATTAAGATTTATTTCATTTCGTGGACTTGTTATACTGGACTTTTAACCGAGGCAGTAAAATACACGTAGTTATGTAAATATCCAGCTCATGGCTCAGCCACTAATGAGGAAAACTTCGTATGCCATACAGTTATTTACGATGGAAATTAATATTGACATCGTTCATTTAGTTATAGATATGTATATGTATGTTGAAATACATAATTATCGAATTAAAAGAGATACATAATAGTTGCCCTTTATTTTTGTTTTTTGATCTATATTGTCAACATTAAAAATAGAACACCGCGATTACTTTCTGTGCATTTGGAATGTTTACTATGGATATGACCTCAAGATAACGTTGACGTTGTTGATAAACTGTAGAAAAACGACTCCGTGTACCGCATATTAAAACGCCTATAACTAAGGAAGTAGATATCGCGCTATTGTTAAACTTCACAAATATCATCTTGGAATCCAACTCTTTATTCTTACTTGAAAAAAATATATACCTATATATTTATAACAAGTTAGTTTTACAATCGATACGAAGGTGCCGTTAAACAATATGCAGTCCCCCTCTCAGGAATGTTAGATTTTATTCTGGACAGCAATCTTAAACAATGACTCCTATGAGGTCTGAAACTATGATGGTATTTCTACCAAGCTTGACATTTTCAACGAATCCGAGAAATTCCATGTAACATTTACGATGGTCATGGTATGCAGGCAGAGGGGTACCTTCCGGATACCTGGAATTCGCAATTTCTCTCCATGTTAATTCCATCTATTATGCACTATCTGTAAAGAATTTAAACTTTGGTTGTAATATTTAAATATATTTTTAAAAGGTAAGCCACACCGACTTTTTCGTAATGTTGCGATATCAACCAGGAAGTCCAATACCCGGTTTTGTGTATTCTTTCTTGAACATGCCCGATAGTACCACGACACAAAACAGAAAAGAAATTGACAATTGTTGTGCAGGGTAAAACTATTTTAAATATTTTTAAACCATTACACAGTCTACAGATCTTGAGTACTCACAATATCGCAACAACAACATCTCCAGTTATGTTTAGATTCGTAGTATCTAGTATACTGTTCATGAAATGTGAACAATGGTGGATTATACTGAGGTACATTAATTTGAACAATCCGTCCTGAACAATCCGTCCGACCAAAATATTATTATTTGTGCAGTTTCTTGTTTACTTATATAAAGGACCCACGTGACCCTGTGACCATTAACTATGCAGTATATCATTTCTGGTTAACTTGCGGGAGGCAAATGTTTTTTTTTTCCTGGACAGTTCTCCTCCACAACTAGAGACTCCCTAACACCATATAATATAAAATATTAGATACCACAGTGTAAAATGTTAAAGTAAACACGGAATATTCATGTACAGTTAGATTAGGTGAAGTTAGAGATCGACCTAATAATGATCAGACTAAGGATAGTTTTTGTTCAAGACCTATATACATATGACCCCGCTATAACACGACCTTTTATAACGCCCCGTCCACTCCCTAACGCCAATTCCGTATGACACCTCTATATTAATATCCACCCATGTAATCCCCTCGTTGTAACGCCGAAACCCTCACATCGCCTCAAATCACGTAAAATGAAGTTGTGACATCGAGGCCTAATTGTTTCAGGTGAAACGATAACTTTATAGCTTGAAACGCGTGGAAGTCGATTAAAATCCATAATATCGTGTATATTATATCGGTATATTATACTTCTTCATAAATTTAATCTATTTCATTGGACATTGGTCATTCCAGGAATTTCAGCAGAGTGATTGTCAATGAAAATATCACATACGCACAAATGGATGCGCATACGGTTCGTTTCTTCCCTATGTGTAAACTCTGAATATGAGTTATGTAACATACACTTCCTCGATGCAAATTGGAAACGAGAGAAACAACAACCGAAATTAAATGATTTTACAAAATTTATATATCGTTATTAATATATTTGCAGAAGTCTGTCAAACAGACATTCTCGCCTTGATTGAGGCTTTAGATTCGAAATCGACACAATGAACAGTTTTTGTATCGAGAGCAGTTTGTATTACCAGAGACGTAGACATTTACGTTCCTGGTATTAAGAACGTGATGAACATGCGTAGGTTTTTGCATGAATGAAATATAAAAACAACAGTTGTTGCAGTTTATTTTGTATTTTAATTAATTCATTGATATAGTGTGTGTGAATACAATCACACTTGCCAAGTTGTTGAAGTTGTAGATCAATTTTAACATATGAAAAACACACCCATTTAATAAAACGCATTCATTCAATAAATCCTATAAATAGCTTTGAGTGTGAATGACACCGATTTAAATGTGATATCAATGAGGAAGTTTAATACTTTATTCTGTTTGTTTTATTTTAAACATACGAATAAAGACGGAGGCCTACTGCATTTTTTGACATTTTATTGACAACGTTTGTACAACGAGGGCGTTGAATACAGTAAATCGTAAGTACAACCCAACCAGAGGAAATGTCAATTAATATCTTACTAGTATTGATATTTCGTTTTTCCAATATCGGTAACTCTTCAAGGTCAATTTATTCTCGGGTTTCATTTGAGAGAAACATTATTGTCTTTAACCTTGTGCTATGTTTACACATATAGATCCGTGGATAGGAAATTTGAAATAACTCGGTAGAAATATATATCGTCTTATTCGTCTTCATATTTGTCATTCAATAATTGAAAGATTGTATTTACTCGTTTCGTTATGTAATTTCATTATGTTTTTTTTCCTAATGTTTAAAGATGTTTATCAAAATAAAGACTCACATGTGTAATTTTTGAATCCACAAATTTAAAAGTAAAGAATATGGCTAGTGCAAGTGTTGGACTTAAATTCCAATGTAAATATTCAATGACACTACGTCCGCTCGACCATTGTCCAAATATAATTCTCATTATATACGTATCTGTAAAATGTTTATCATAACACCAATTATTAACGATAAGCATATAATTTGATTGTGACACTCCACATTGTTTTCATGATGGTCTATATGTCTCTTTTGTAGCATATTACGTTGTTTCATTATATGTAAGTTCAATAACATTAATCATATATATATATATATATATATATATTATATATATATATATATATATATATAATATTTATATGTATGTATGTATGTATATATTATTTGCTTAAATTGTAAGAGCCAAATAAAGGTTAACATATTGACTAACAATAGCTCTTTCTTCAAACAATCTATATATACACTTTCCATACATTTTTTGCGAAACCTCTGGTGTTGCCCTACATTAAAATGCCTCCAGAGCTATCTGTGCCCATGGTAAAAAATACAATAATGCATGGTAGATAAAAAAAATAGTTTAATTAGGTTTAAGTAAAATATGGGTATCAGAATTTAAACAACAATGTCTTTAATGTTTATTCAGCATACACAAACTTATTCTATTTAAATTAACAAATTGCCAAAAAGATGTCTTTCTATTTTTTTTATATAAATATCTTTAATTATTGATACAATGTTTAGAGCTTATATGCGCAGAGATACAAGACATTTGTTTATTTAAATACTATATATAGTGTATATAGGTGCATATTCGCCGACTCTCGTTTAAAGATACGTTCATCGCAGTTATGCCACGAAATAGAATTAATTTAAATCATACAAAACTCAAAGGTGCATATTGACGTAAGAAACTTTAATTTTTTTTTAATATTAAAGAGTAACATTCCTTAAGATCAGACAATGAATCTCGTCGGAGTAAAATTAATGCCTTTTTGAAAGTGGAGTGGGCGTTTGTTAATATTTTAATCGAACTAGAATAAGCTTTCATCCAATATCCAATCCTTATTGCCAAGTACTTTATTTCATTTTGCTGTTTCGCTTTATTCCGTTACGCCAGAACAGGTAATGTCCAAAGAGACCTATCTTTGGTATTAGTACAGTTTAATAATCTACTGATTTTAGGAGTATACTTATGGTTAACTTTTCATCGGTCTCTTTCTTCAGAAAAAGTTTTTCGACGTTATTCTCATGTATGAAAAGTTCATGTCAAATACACATGGCTGTTGTTATATTGGATATATAAGAAATCGAGGAAGTATTATTCAGCACAGGTGTCCGTGAACAATCACTCCTTCAGATTCCGTGAAAATTAGCAAACTTTGGAGTAGTAATATCTGCCATGCAACTAAAGCGGTATGCATTGCTATGTTAGAAAGAGTTAGGGTTAGATAGCGGGCAAATTATCGTTAACGTAAAGATGCACAGGAGCAAATAATGATACCGTATCACAGGTTCAGGGCTTATATAGTTTAGGTTGGTGTTGGACAAGTTGTATTCAAATGTAGACGTCAATAATGTAAGTCGCCGTATAAATAGCCCATAGGCAAGAACTACAATCTACAAATAACAAATTACCGTAAATGATCTAAATGCATAATGTAAATATTCAACTCAAACTTTAAAAGAGTGAATTTCAACTAGTATTTTGAGCTAGTAATAATATGTGAAACAGAGTGTAAGTTTTATTATAAATACAACTTCATTTGAACATTAAATCTATGTACATGTAGCATATTTAGGTGTATATAAATTAGTCTCTTTGATAAATTTACTTCGAATGACTTCATAAATTATTCGTGAAGTCGTCGTCTTCTGAAAACATTTATCTATGTGTGCATCAAATTAAATTAAATTTATGGATTTTTTTTACACAATAAGTTGAGTTGTTAAGTTTGTGAATCAACAACATAATGCTATAGATGTGTGCAGACGCCTTCTGCATTACCACTTTGTCACCAGACATAATTACACTGCGAACAAATTAGGTACCCACCTCTTATGTTTTTTTTTTCCAAATGCAGTATAAGATATGATCATTAAACATAACGCGAAATCATTTAATACTGCATTTGGTTTTATTGCTGCAGTCCTCTTACAGTACAAAGAGGGGGCTTCTGTGGCCCAGTGGTTAGAGCATCGAGATTTGAACCATGTAGTCTCTTACTTATGGTCAGAGCAGGTTCGAACACTGCTGGGACCTAACTGATCATTGTGAGAAATTATGCCAGTTTACTTGCAGAAAACCTGTGATTTCTTCACATTGTGACCGGGCTCTCTCCTTCATCACAAAAAAAATGTCCGCAACTATATAACCGAACAATTGTTGGGTGTCGCTCATTACACTATGCACACATTCAAAACACAATACGAAACGTTTAATGTGACACTAATTTGAAAGTTTATGTGCAGCACTTCCATACACGGGGCTGATAATTATCTGTCTTTAATTCAAATATGTCTTTAATGGGAATTGAAAAAAACGAACTAATATTATTAATTGAAATATAAATATATCGAAATATATGATTCCCAAATGGTATACCAAATAAGCAACAGATATAAAGATCAGCAGAAAATTGTTACTGCTACGGGACTTCATATTAAACTGTCATAATAAGGGAAACCTGAGAATGCCTTAACTTTAAAAGTCATTTGCGGTTTGCTATAGACCTAGTGTCACATAGTATTTGTCAGGGGATAACTATTTGATTTTGTGGGGGGGGGGGGCTTGTAGACTTTAGAAATAAATATTCTGGCTTTGAAAATAGATAATCTGTCGGCGACTAGTAAAAACATAAATAATTTGACCTTAACCGTTGCCAGAGTTGTGTTGAAAATTAATTAATGCTTTAAAATGTTTGCCATACTTCATTCTTTGATTTTATCGGCTCACTATGCCCTCTAATCTGTGTATGTATGTGTGTTTGTGTGTATGTGTGTGTGTTGCGAATAATCTCCCATGCATGACGACAAGATGATACAATTACTCTAGTCAGTTTAATTTTAACATTATGCTTTTTACTTAATAGTTAAATTCGTCCAGGTCAAACAAGGTTTCACAAGACTCCACCCTACGACGTTGTATGAATTTTACTGTCTGTTCAATAATTTAAAATATTCCAAAAGCCGAAAATTTATCACAGAATAATTTTAACATCGCTATTTTTAGTAGGAAGTTGGAAAATTAATAAAGATAAATTACTAAAATTTTCCATATTTCTTTTTTCGAACTAACAAATTATAGAAACAGAGATGTTGAAGTGGTTTATTTTTCTAAAGGGTTTCTTGGAAATATTTATATCATCAAATATTGACGACCGGGTAACATTTGTACAATATGTTGAGTTTTTCATGTTGCACAGGCACTGAAGATGATTTTTGATGTATGATAAATACACAGAAAAGTCATTGCATTTCTTATCAAAATTAAACATTGTACAGTATTGAGTTCGGAATATTTTTTTCGTGGATAAATTTTCGGAAATTAAGTGCATTCAGGAGATGATAGTTGCCGGTTGAAAAATGAATCTCCTAAATACTTGGAGACAAGGGGTTGAATATATCACAAAGCTTATTTTTTCTCCGAATAACATGTTAGAATTATCAATGCTGTTTTTTGTATATACCCTTACCCGAATAATCCTGTCGTTATATTCCGCCGATCTCCGATTGATCCTAGAGAAATGATAGTGGATAGAGGGCGCTGTAATTATTGGAGTTATATATACCCACCACAAAGTAATTTAAAAGATTGACAATAATTTGAAACATATATTGGACTATTCATGGTGTGTTATTTATTACCCATCTCCAGCTTAAAGTATAGTGTTCATATAGTTTTAAAGTTCTAAAAACTGTAAACTATTTACCACATTAAAAAATCTTTTCTAAATGGACCAGAATTGGAATAAAGCACTTTGTACATTCTTTACTAGTAATTAGAAGTGAAGCAATGGACTTACTTTCTTTTCAGCATGCGAGTTTTACAGTAAAGTGTGTTTGCATTTGTGTATATTAGAAATACACCCGATTTTGACCAGTGCACAGGCAAAAATTTGGTACATATTTCATACACCAAAATTAAAATTCATCTCAATGCTTAAAATTAGATATAATAATTAAATCAAACGACACATACTACAAAAAATTAATCGTCAATGAATAATGGTTTAAATGGTGGCAATATCACTTGCACAACAGGCATATTAAGTACAGATAGTGTGTAGACTATGTACAGTCTGACATAAATATGAAGCAAGTAGCAGAGTTTTCACATGCCAATTTTTCCAAAAAGCACAATTTTGGAAAGTTGAATTGGAAATATCTCTTGGAAATATGATACTGATAATTTGTATTAAAACAGAGGAAATATATAGAAGATTAGTGATGGTATGATTATATGATGTAAATATTATAAAAATAATACCAAAGCTATAATGCTCAAGACGATCGTTTCTGTTAATTGGACTTTTTAACTAAGCTCCATTTTAAAATGTATATATGTATATACTACAGCGGAAAGCGGCATCATACAAGTAATGCAAATAACACGTTTTAATCTGAAATCCGTTTAAGAGTTACCACTTTAAACATGACTAAGATTTGGAATTTAAATGGTTTTATCAGTGCCAAATATTACTTTAGTATAAGATTATCAGCTGGTACCGAAAACCAGGCACTAGGTTTATGTATACACTCGGAGACTCAAACGGTCCACCAGCATTGTAAACGACCTAGTGGTTATAAATATAATGAACATAATACCAAAGTAATAATGCTCAAGACGAACGTCCAATGAAAATATCAAAACTGTTTTGTACAATTTGTTTACAATTTGTCATATATTCATTATTACGTCACTGCAGTGACATCGTATGGACGTACAATGTAATGCCATAATTATGTCCTGCCATTGGGCGTGGCTTGGTAACAGAGCTGAGTTCTTGGTAAACCTACATTCTAAACTTTTCAGCTATTTAATGACAGTGACAGTGATATATATATATATATATATATATTATATATATATAGTATATATATATATATATAAATATAATATATATATACTATAAATATATATATATATATATATAAATATATATATATGTATATATATATATATATATATATAATATATATATATATTATATATATATATATATAAATATATATATATATATAATATATATATATATATTATTTCCTTAATGATGGAAACACTTTTTTTTCTATTAGTAACCAAAGTGAAGTGATAGATTTTGTATCAATCCAACTCATTTTATGAAAATAATAGCTGTTTTGTGAATAAATCCAAGATAGTGAAAAAATAGGAAGTGATATCGTGTTTACATGGCAACCGTTTCTATATCATAAGAACACATATTTTTTCAAACATTATTGGTCATACTCTATCTTGTGGTAAACTTTAATGAAACTCCTTGACATGCCGTGATCAACGAACTTTGATATTTACATATAATTGATCTTAAGTACCGTTCATAGGCCAAAATTCGAAGCTGAAGTTCGTCCTGAAGATTACACAATTATACTGTCATAAGTAAACTCATTATATATGAAACTGCATAAAGAAGTGTCGTTTAGATGTGTATATACATACAGACAGGGAGTTATCTAAATAATTGACAGATTCAGTAAATACATAGTTTTAATTTAAGCGTTCTGTCACACTTACTTTCCAGATTGGTATACAAACTCTAAATATGAAATGACATTATCGCGA
>BROG01001166.1:100000-105000 GCA_030159075.1 Atrina japonica
TGCTTCTATACAGGGGTATATGGCACGACAAAATCACATTAATAATTTTAACCTATTTTTTTCTCAATTAATCATTTTTTTTTCTCCAGTTAAACTTGGCTGTTTTCAGTAACCAACATTAAGTAGAGAAAGTCTTGGCTTAACTGAGAAAACTTACGCTTAACTGCGCCAAAATCAGAAGGATGAATTAAGCCTTGTTTTTCCCGATAAAAACAAGTTTAGCTAAGAAATAAATATATTTTATTGCGCCACAATCACATTAATGAGAATTAATATGTTGGCAAAGTTAATCTTTCTCTCAGTTAAATCTAGTTTTCTCCACTTAATATGGGTTACGAGAAAAAGTAGGATCAACTAGAGAAAAAATTAGGTTTAACTCGTAAACAAGTTAAAGAGTGAGAAAACCTTGATTTATATGGGAAACAATAGGATTGACACATTATTGTAATTTCATAGTTCTGTATCAGTTAAGCCTAAAATTTTCTCAGTTAAATATAGTTTGTTCTGCATTTAAACCTAGTTTTTATCCAGTATAACCCAGATTTTCTCAGTAACCCGCATTAACCGAGAAAAATCGAGAATGATTATTTTTAACTGCACCACATTTACATTAATGAGAATATGGCGCAGTCCATCCTAATTTTTCTCAGTTAAACCTTTTTTTCTGCCCAGTTAATTTGGATAAGGAGAAAACGTAAGCTTAACCGAATAAAAAAATGTTTAACTCGTAACCGATATCAACTGGCAAAAATAGGTTAAACTGAACAAAATAGGTTTAACTGGAGAAAACAAACTAGGTTTAAATGACAAAAACTAGGTTCACCTCAATAATGTGATTTTGGCGTACAATGGAGATATTTTGATTGAGCAGCCATTTGTGTTATGACATAAATGATACGTGCTTTAATAGAAAAAATGTCCTAATATTATTTTCTAAATTTTCCTAAAGGATAGGAACAATTTGGTTCTCCCAATAATAATCATTCTTCAAATTAAAGACATGATAACATTCCTGAAAACATTTGTCGCAATGATTTCTATGAACATACATTTTTGTGCCTACGTCGTTGGACGTATGCTATTTGTCATCTCACAGGATTATTATATTTGAATAAATTAATTAGGTCTCCTGGCCTAACATTCGATAACTACTATACATAAACACATATGAAATTAAGATATACTGTATTGTTAATTTATTTTAAGATGATCGTTGAGAAAAAACAATTCACAATATACAGATAACCAGAAAAAAGATTATATATTTAAATAATAGTGATAATAACTTTCGAATCTAGAATCCGTCAAATAGACAAGTTCGTAAAACGGCGTTATATTCTAAAAATAAAGATATGTTAAAAAATTGATTTCACCATACGTTGGATCGTGTCGTAAAAAGAAATTACTTAGAAATGAATATAAAAAAAAATCATACACCTAAAAAAGGAATCAATGAAATCAACATTCCCAGTTTAGAATGTTTAGAATGCAAGATTATTCAGCATGAATAAAAACAACTTTCATCATCAAATGAAAAACTTCTTTATCTACATGTTTTTGTTACCAAACATTATACGACATACCTTACACAATTATGAATTATAATCTTGCTAGAAACTTATGAATATAGTGTAAATATCATTACCAATACCAAAGTTATAGTTTTAGAAAAGTAACTCGATATATTTACTCACGAAAGCATGCGGTTACAACCAATTCGGACAAGACTGTAAAGAAACCTGTAGTCAGTACTGTAGCACAGCGAGGATCTGTAATCACATCAATGGTACTTGTGTTGGAGGATGTCAAGCTGGATGGATGAATCACAATTGTAATCAGAGTAGGTATTGTAAGATAGTTTGTCGAATGCTAACAATATACCAAGATAAAGAATTCTGTCTAAACCAACATTGCTATTTTCAAAAAATAATATCACATATTTAAGAAATATATATTACCCTGATTCCATGTTTTACCGTTCTTGTATTGGTCTGCCAGAAACCAATCTGACACCAATTGACACATGTGTCAATTTATTCTAGTAGAACTGTAAGAACAATACGTGGTTTTGATTAGATTCAATGAATTCATAGCTTTATTTTATCCTGCACTTTCAATGCTCGTACTATATCTCAAATATACTTCTCTATCAGCAAGTGGCAAACATAATAAGTTGAAGTCTGCTAAATCGTATAAGAATATATATTTGCATAGGGGTGTAAGTCTACTATGCACCACATTATGTTGGTTGGAAGTTCCGTGACATCTCATTGGAAACTATCGCTAACCGATTGAAAAATGATGGTTTTCTAAATGACAGATGTTCTAACTGGGAATGTAGGTATAAACCCTGGCCAAACCGTGAAATTAATTCTGAAATATAGATATTGATGATCTTTTGGATTAAGGGTACTTAAATATAGATTTCGCAAAAGTATGAAATATAATGTATTAATTAAATCCATAGAATGTCCAAAAGAACTCCAAACACCAAAACAAAGAATGATTTTCTCCAATGATAGTTAAAAAAAATTATCCCGTTAGCGGCCCTTTTTGTGATAAGTCCATACTTCGCTCAAAACTATGTCAGATGACGTTCCTTCCCGATTATGCATAAATGTGAAACGAAGACGAGTTGCGCTCTCCTGTGACGTCATTGTTTTGAAAATAATCAGCCATCTTGAATTATCAAAAGTAAATACGTTTCGTTGCGGATTTAATAGAAGGAATTCACTTTTTTTAACCACTGGAGTAATTGTTTTTTAAGTGATATTCAGTTTCGATGCATGTGAGTATTTAAAATGCCGTACTGTGTGGTGCATAACTGCAAGAGAAATTCGAAATTCGAAAAAACTTTATCGTTGTTTCGTTTTCCAAATTCCGAGAAGGACAACGAGAGATACACGTCTTGCGTTCATTATTGTCGCAGGAAGGATTTTGTTCCGTCTTCTCATATCAGGCTCTGCAGTAAGCATTTCATTGCAATACAACAGAGACCAAGCTACATTATAGATATGTTGGGGCGAAACCAGCTATTCGGGACGACTCCGTTTCTGATATAATTTGGCACACAAACGTCGCCAGAGTCGCTACACCGTCTGCTGAAAGACAAGGACAAGCAAATCTCCTAGGACTGCAGTCAGTAAACGACGAAGACTTGAGGTTATTATCATACTTTTTTAATCGTTTTTCATTCTATACCAACTCATTTTTGTAGAACTTAAAACTTATGTTTTTTTTTTAAATGGGGTATTATTGGTCGACAGTTGGCTAGCAGACATTATTGTCGTATTGATATAAAATAATCGTATATCAATCAATTATGCTTATAAATATGATGTTTCAGATAATAAGGATTAATTCTAATCAATGCAACACCATATACATTCTCTGAATTAGTAAATGTAAATGAGTACAAGCTTCACATTTTTCATTATTTACAGGTTCTTCAAAAGGCTATGCAGTCTCTTATCGATACTGAGAGTGACAATCATACTCCTGAGTCTGTGTCCCCAGATTTGACTGTCAATATCTAGAGTGACTAATCCCTCTTCCCAGGCAAAATTAATGTGGATAAGAGTGTACAGGCAAATGGTCAATTGCAAACCAGAACAAGGAGGATACAAGTGGTGTTGCACGTGGTGTTGCACAAATGGATGTATTTCAGCAATCACCTTGTCAATGTACATACGATCAATTCCATCATGTTCCCGTTTACAAACCGGCAGCGATATACAGTTTGCATTATATTTACAATCATTACTCGCAATATTTAAAGGCATAATCCATGTGCAAGTTGTATTCTTATAGAAGTATACCTTATTGACTATTATCAAGTAATAAATGGGTGATCATGGGTTTTAATACGCAAATATTAAAAAAAAAGAATCACTTACCAAAGTATAAATATTTAGGGTGTCCATGATATACGTTCAAATCTGGTAAAAGAAATAGACCTTTGGCAATCAAGAGGTCGCATCAGTTGCAATGGAGCATCCTCTGTCGATCGGTCACTCCCACCTTGAATCCACTGTCAAGTCAAAATGAAATACGTGAGGATCGAATCCTCGTCACAGTCGTCTCATCTGCCGCTCTCAAACAGGCAACTCAAAACTTCACATAGTGGAACAGAGTAATCGCAGATAGCATTACAATACCTACCATAAAGTTTGCAGAACGTTGACATGGAACGCAGTTTTCCAATACCCTGTGTCAATAATTTGTCAGTGAGTAGTTTACCTCTGTATATGAAGTGGTCACATGTTGACCAGACCTTGGCATATCTATTCATTTGTGAATTATAAACTCCACATGCGGGTATGTGGAATATCACTACATCTAAACCTAAACGTGAGACAAAAAATAGAATTGAATCTATGTCATCTCATTAATAATAATAATAATATATTGCAATCAAGTTGGGTTCTGTCATAGGAGTGTTATCTCACCACTGTATCTGCACCAGGTTTGTTTTATTACTAAAAGTGCATGGTATTATTTTTTTAGTCTTTGCAAAAGTGCAAAAGCGTTCTTGCTACCTTATACCTTCATGTTAGGTTCTCTTCTATTGTAATGTTTCACTGATGTTTCTTTAATGTCATTTCGTATGCATACGGATATAATTTGCTTCGAGATCTTGTGTCGTTAATTCATGAAAATGTCACGACCCTTTATACAGGAGTGACTTTTGATTTTAAAAAGTACTTTTTAGACTTTCCTTTTGCGTATTTGCATATGGATGATCATAACGACGTCCTATGAAAAAGAAAATATGATATATACTGGCATTGAAATTTCTCGTTTCATTGAAGGGCCTTCCATGTTACCTCGTCATGAAACTTGGAACATTCACGATCTCGAGTACATTTATTTTACTTCAGTTACTACAATGTATATTTTCCTTTGGTAAGTACTAGATTAAGCTTTGTTAAAATCATTATCGAGTATACTGTTCATAGTAAAAGATAATGCAAATAGTTTTCTTTAAGAATAACTAAAAT
>BROG01001166.1:107500-111519 GCA_030159075.1 Atrina japonica
TTAAACAACGCTCAGTGCTCAGTGGCCGTAAGTGCCGAGCATAGGTCAAATTTGAAGCCCTTTACCGGCATGTGGTGACGTATGTTAACTTAGGCATAATGATATTGTTATTTGCTATTTCATACTAAAATATACACAAAAAGTAATAAAACATATACACTGAAAAAAGAAACGCATAATCGATTTTAAAGAATTCTAATAGATATGTTTTGGATCAAAATTTTACAATTACAAGTATTGATATCCACTCAAAACTTTTTTGATTGAAAAGAGAGCACTCTATTCCATCGATAATGATGAATAAACGTCACAAGAAAATCTACTTCCAGTCACATTAAAATTAGTATCATGTATGACTACCTAGGGTTGCCAATTCTGCTCCACATCTCTTTGGCAAGGACTCTATTTATGTTCTTACGTTGTTGCATGGAATTCCTCGCCATTTCTGGTGCAACATTTGTCGGGGCTGATCGTATCTGTTCTGTTTTTCGGTCATTACAGGTAGCCGCCCGCATTCATTACGTTTCTGAAGTAGGAAATGGGATTAATCTCTGAACCAGATTATTCGTCAGTTACAGAATGCCCAGCCCCTCAATCTGTTGCACCATCAAACTCTTTCCCATCTGCGTATTGGCCTCAAAACTAGTCCCAAATACGGCTTCCTGGATTTAATGCCTTGTTGTCTGAATCGGTTGCGTACTGTTTATGAGCTGATTCCTGGCAATCCTGGCACTCCAACTGCAGTAGCTGTTGCGGCAACGGATCGATTCAGTGGGTGAAATACCCAGGTGTAGCGATCTTGTCTAGGAGTCGTGATGCGAGGTCGCCCACTCCTCCGGCCGTTTTGAATACAGCCAGCCTGCTGGTATCTTTTCCACAGTCCTGAAATTGTGATCTGGCTAACATTTCCAATGCTTGCTACCTCACCTTGGGACACTCCGTCCTTGCGACGACCGGTGACGATATTTCGAGTAGCAGGGTTCCACCTTGGCATTGCAGCATTTAAAAGTTGTGTCGAATTAACTTAGTATTTGTGTAAACACGATAGTTAAACCGTTGAGTGGATCTCAAAACATGTTCGAGACGATTCAGTTTAGTCAGTCGTATGGTTCGTATTGCAGCAACCTAAATTAAATGAACAGACTTTTAAATTTCAAACTTACCTAATTAAAATCAAAGAAGATATTGACCATTTCATTGTACATATACATATACAAATACAAATACATATTTTGCATTTTGAAAAAAAAAATCATCCCTATGATTAACGATTTATAGTTGTTGTCTTCAATGCAGATGGTTTTCACTTTGTATTTTGACATTATGACACATATTCTATGACAATGTTGTCTAAAATAAAACAGAACTAAACAATCTTTAAATAACCAGTGTAATTATATCTTTGAAATCATGGAGATTTCCTCGATTGCATATGTTTCAATTATGTCATTGTTCGTACAATGATTTGATAATCTTGTTTATTGGTTCAAGATATATTAAACAGAATGAGTTTGATCCTTGCAGCATAATTGTAATAATATGTTGTACCATCTGTACAGCTTATATTATAGTAATATTTGGCACTGTTAACATCATTTAAATCCTTTTTTTCTTTTTTCTAAAGCTAAGATATTCATTTTTACAGTGGTTACTCTTAGACGGATTTGGGCTATATTGTTAGAGATATTATTTGGCATTGTACAATACCAATTTATCTTTAGAAAATACACAAACTTTTAAATTGGAGCTCAACTGATGACATCTAATTGACAGAAACGATATCGTCTTGAGCATTTTAACTTTGGTAGTATGTTTATACTATTTATAACCACTAGGTCGTTGCCACTGCTGGTGGACCGTTTGAGTCCCCTAGGGTATACATAAACCTAGTACCTGGTATTTCGGTACCAGCTGTTCATCTTATACTATAGTCATATTTGGTACTGTTAACATAATTTAAATTCATTTTTTTTTTCTAAAGATAGTAATTTTTTTACAGTGGTTACTGTTAGACGGGTTTGGGCTATACTGTTAGCGATATTATTTGGCCGTGTATAATACCAATTTCTCTTTAGGAAATACACATAACTTTTAAATTGAAGCTCAACTGATGACGTCTAATTGACAGAAAGTATGTTTATAATATTTGTAAACATACATCATTTCAGAAGCAGCAGCATTATAACCTGGTTATTCTATATGTACGTAGCTGATACATTAGACATTCATATGTAGATAGCAAAAGGTAAAACTGAACATTTTTATTCCGTATCTCAACATTTCATCTGCAGAATCACTAACATACTGGCTATCAGGATTTCCTATATACGTGGCTGATACATTAAACTGGTGGATAGGAACAAGATGTTATGTACACAACAATGGAGAACATAAAAACCCTGGACCTAATGATATACTTACCGTTCACTGTAACGCTACTGGACGTTATGTTACTGTGTGTATAAACAGAGGAATGGAAGTTGTTTTTGGAGTCCACATCCTCTTCACAAAGTAAACTGTGCCAAACTAGAACTTTGTGAAGTTCAGATACAAAGTACGAGTAAGATGTGTTTTTTTTTTTTTTTTTGGGGGGGGGGGGTTATAAGTTGTTCTGGTTATTGTCTGACATAATACGATATTATCTTGTTTTGTAAATTGAATGCCATATTCAGATTTATAATATGCGGTAACAAATGACAGAAGTATGTCAAATAGTAAACCTTTTTTTGTTTTATCTAGAGCCTATCGCCGCTTAAATTGACCTACAAGAAATATCGTAAAAAGTTATCTAATTCACAAATTATATGATTTTAAAGACATACTAAAAAAAACTATTGCACACATACACTGCATTAAGCCAGAAAACTGTGATGTTGCATTATGTGCAGTGCCTTGCTTTGAGATTTTTAATACTAAAATGGATTATAAGCAGGAGGCCGCAAACAAGATATACCATTTGTGAATAAGTTAGTGTGAAATTTAAATTCGGAAATGTGAACTTTGTAAATATGAACTTTTTGATGAACATTTGATAGTTGTTTTGGATGTTTATATTCACTCATTGACTTCATTTATTTCTATATATTGACAATAAATATAAGTCAATAAAACTCATATTTTCAGGAAATGTATCTAATTTTCAGATAAATATTATTACAATTACATGCACACAAGTATAACAAATCATTTATTGTATAAAATGTGATGATTCAGTTGAAAATATTATTAAAATATAGAAACATACTATGAATTTCTTATTTTATGCCAAATCCAAGATGGCTGACATGTCAGGTGAGCAAAGTAGGCTCAGGAACTACTTGCAAATTATAGGTCAATGTATACTCTACATGTGTTCCAAGTTTCACAAAAATATAGTTTTTATTAAACAAGATATGCATATTTTAACCAATTAATTAGGCCAATTAATTACAGAATCTCATCAAAATAATTGGCAGTCAGTACATCTGTACTATCAGGAAATGTGGCAGTGAAAGAGTTAAAACAACATAATCCAAACTCCTTTAATTGTTTCTACATGAATGTACGTCAAAACAGTGGAAAAATTTCTCCGGAAATTGCAATTATTTTTTTTTTTACATAAAAATACCGTATTTCTATACAAATACCTTTATCACATTCAAGTTAAATGGATGCAAAACAAAAGAACTTATTAATATTCCCGACCTGCATCGCATGGTATGTAGGATACAGGTAATATATATATTCAGGTAATATACATATATAATAATAATAATAATAATAATTATAATAATAATATCAATAAAAATAAAAAAAAATAAAAATAATAATTATAATAACAATAACAATAATAATAATACACAAAATTCAGCGTGTGAATATGAATTTCGGAATTTCATTTTCAAAAAGAGGAGATTCAACTTTGCAGAGTTACTATACACATTACGTGTAAAAAACATATACAATGTGAGTTGCAGATTTATTTAATGAAATACTGTTCCATAATTTCCAAATACCTTTGCTAAAACTGCAATATATCT
>BROG01001167.1:0-85000 GCA_030159075.1 Atrina japonica
TATATATATATATATATATATATTAATATGTAGGTAATTACTCACATATAATAAATAATTGATAACCTAGCAAAACGTACACCGGAAATACAAATAAGGATGTTATTTAGTATAAAATATAAGATATATTATGATTAAAACAGAATTAAAATGTAATCTTAAGATACATATGCCATAAAATGTTAAATTTTTTTCAAATCAACTGAAATAGTTAACTTACCAATGTTACAGTCTTGTACAAGTTCTTTATATCATCATCATCATCGACTTGCCTAAACAATATACACCTATGTGGCTTCAATGAATTTTTTCAGGTGTTAAGTGTAGTCTCGAAATTAAGTTCATATTTAGACATATTTGGATTGTTAAAACATTCTAATCCGTATTATATAAATCTACAGTTAATCGGATTTCACTGTCGTCCGGAACATTGTTTTCTTTTGTATAGCGATAACTTTGGTATCGTAAATAATATTTATATTGGAAGCATACAATATTTAGATCGGACACTGTCGATATCTAAGCTATATAGAGTGCTTGATCTTAGATTATCAAGGAGTTAGGTCAAAATGCTAGATTATCAGGGAGTTAGGTCAAAATGTTAGATTACCACGGAGTTAAGTCAAAATGTTAGATTATCACGGAGTTAGATCAAAATGTTAGATTACCACGGAGTTAAGTCAAAATGTTAGATCCAAAGGTCAAATAGTTATTTTTGCGTAATGATTTGATAGAAAGTTATGTAAAAATGTTATTTTTGCGTAAACTAATGATCTAAATTTTTGTAATAATGTAGCGGAACATAACTCTACGGCTTGAAACAGCATATTTCTGGTTTTGTACTCAAGGTGTCTTAGATCTTCTTTTTCATTGCGGTTTGATAGTATAACAATTCAATGAATAATTATTACAGTCAACAAAAATATTCTGTGAGAAAATTATATAGAAATTGACAAAATAATGTGTCAATTCACCTTACAAGTCAAGTCGCCAGTGACACTTGTCAAACAGACTTGTCGCTACAGAAAACAAGTTCAACTATACCCCATCATAACTAAAGTACAATAGATATACAGATGTATATTATGTTTGTTTGTTTATTTATTGTTGCTTAACGTCCCAATCAAGAATCTTTCACTCATATGGAAAAACACCTGCTTTGTTTACAACATGGGCGCAGACATTTTGGACACCCAAAGTTGTGCGGAGGGTAAAATGAGCCCAGAGATCTGATTGGTCATTAAATGAAAAAATTAGTTTTGCCATTAATAAGTGAAATTAAGGTGATAAAAAAGATACATGAATATTGGTAGTACTTTGGAAATTATAGGGTTGACGGTTGAAAATTGAAAGGGAGGGGTCATATGAGAATAGATATTTTCCTTTGGTGCGGAATACTACGAGTTGTAAACAAGTGAAAATTTGAAGTAGAAATGCAACGGCAACCTATACTTTTGATTGCATATTTTGTTATAAAAAATATTGATCTTTCAGCACAGGGTTCTTATTTGACCCAGATTTAATAAACATGGGAGTGACAGTGACCTGAAGTTTTGTAAATTAGCATTGAGGCCTATGGGAAAATATTTGGTGGTGTCTGTCCATATAGAGACGTCACCAAATGCCGGTGAAGGGCTCCGAATTTTGGCCTATGCTCGGCACTTACGGTCATTGAGCAGTGAGGGTTCTTTATGTGCCGACACCTACTGTGACACAGGATCTCGGTTTTACTGTCTCATCCAAAGGACAGGTATATCATGTAAATTATAGGTTGTACTAGACACAAGTCAGATGTTTTGACACTCTATTACAAATATTTACATACCGACTGCAATTCCCTTCATTGCAAGTATATAGAGCGATAGGTTGTATATTCCGGTAAATGTAGTCGCGTGCCCCGATTATAAACCGCTTTACTTTGCAGCGTAAGAATACATGAACGAATCAATAAACAATAGAATATCATGTTTATTTCTTATATATTTAATCTTAAAAGCCATACATTAGGCTTACCACAAAACAAATAAAAATCACAGAAAGAAATCGGAAACACGAGACAACATCTGTAGCACATTGTACAGCCTACAGGCCCATATCGCGATATATCAGGTTATGACCAGAACAACAGACCACCGTCTGGTACAGAAATGAAAGTTCACTTCATAGTTACAACAGAAAAAAGAGAGTAAGGCCTAGTGCAACTTTGTCAATCATCTCTTGATATACAAGTCGATTTGTTTGCCTTCACTGGACATACTTATTAGAAACAATTCGTCACCCGCATCATGTATAATCAGGTCGTGTGAAATAGGCCTACTTACGTAGGTTACGTACCAATCAGTCATCATGGTTCCCAGCTGCTTGGTAAAAAATGTCAAATTAAATGGCTACTTTCAGTTGTCATGAATGAGTATAAGCTGTCTCACTTTGTTGTAAGTCACACTCAACCTTTCTATAGTATATCCCATTAATAATATATCAGCATTCAAACACAAATTTGTTGTAAATACATTATACAGCATACTCACTTCGTGCTGTACAGATTTTTTCCATAATCCATTGCATTTATACTCGATGCAGTCCCAAAAAATGAAAAACAATCCTTAAATATACGATGGACCTTGTGGTAGGATTTAAACACACACACACACACACACACACACACACACACACACACACACACACACACACACACACACACACACACACACAAACACACACACCATTGATTCCATTAGCTGGATTTTAATTTGATCTCATAACGATACATGTGCATTGAAATACAGAGTAATATTACTTATTCAGACGAAAAAAGGCAGGGATATTGAGAAAGTAAATATCATACAGAATACCAAAGTTATAATGCCCAAGATGATTGTTTCTGTCAAATAAACTTCTTCAGTTGTGCTCAGAGGTGACATTGAGATGAATCCTGGGAATAACAACACTAAGTGTTTTCCATTTAAACGTAAGAAGTATCAGGAATAGATTATGAGACATTGAAAGTGTCATTGTTGTGTTGGGAGGCCAAAAACAATCAAACAACATGTGCTGCACATGTACCTGAACAAACTATGGACGCTGACATCTTGAACTATATTTTAATAACTAGATTCATACACAGGTACATAATTTAATACAGATAAAATGACATATACCCACTTCCTGACGTGCATAAATAACAATCCTGCCCATGTTAGGCACAAGATGCAATATGTATATAATATCAACTAAAATTTCAGTCATTATCTCAGCAAGTTATGATTGATGATTTGTTATTTATTGTTATTATAAAAAGGTTATGATAGAACAATAAACTTTTTACAATAACAATAAATAACAAATCATCATTATGGACCCAGAGGTTCTGTTGGTACATAGGGATTATTAAGCCTAATGAGTATCCATCTACCTACATTATGACTAGATGTAACAATGAACATATATACATGTGCAGAGGAACCTGAGGCTCCATGGTTGTACATAAGGGTTATTATGCCCTTTTGCACATGTAACCACTATGATTGTCTATGAACAAATTCACAAGTACAAACGATCTGGTGTCCGGAAGGAGTCAGCGTCTTCTGCTGGCATGCCACACCCGTCGTAAACGTTCCATGGAAACCTGGTTCCACGTCTTCATGTTTGGCTTATCGTCTTGCATATACTTCATAACTAAACTGAAATTCTGTAAAAGAAACGGGCTTTGTGGTATATTGGACCTCTTTAATAGGATTTTGAAGATTTCATTTTCAACAATAGAAATCCGGTAGGATTCTATTTGAATGGAGATGAAGCACATGAACATATGACGGTGTTGTGTAGAAGATATTGATATCTAGGCATCGCAAAACCCGTTTGTAATTGAAAAGCTAGGATGCGATGCTTGGTGTATAGCTATATGAAATGCAAGACGTGGTCTTCAATTTAAAATATGACAGAACACGACTTAACTTGTTTGTGATTTAGAACATTGCTACTGTTTAAAGCGTCTTTATACCTTTATTTGTAAACTTAAGTTTAAGGTAAAAACGGTCCTGTTCAGAACAGTTATCGTTTGTAACGCCTGTAGGCTCGAAAAGTCTGTGATAAGTAATGTTCATTATAACGAAGTTCGGTGTGTATTCGGGGATTGAGGAATCCGTGTAGGGGTTCATTCTTGCTCCCTAAAAAAGTTCACGAAGAAGTGTAAAAGGAACAGAAATAAGTTTGCTGTGAATGTGATAATGTGATGATTACTCAATGTTTTGTTAACGTAAGGTAAAAGTTATGGAAAAGTGACATCATGTATGTAGGGTCTGTTGTATGAACGATGTCCGTGACTTCGCTTACGTCTTACGTCAGAATTAAAAAGTTCCATCACTCTCTTACTTTTCCCTATATTTTTCATCTTTATTTACTTTACTTATTTTTCTATACTAAAGAGTGTCATTATTTGTAAATTGTATTGTACGTAATCCATGACATCATGTGGTATTACAACTTATCAAATATTGTACTATCTGACGAGGGCCTAGTAAGTTGTCAGAACTTGAAAAATGAATGTTCAATAAAATATGTTTAAATCAACTGAGCTCCCAGTTTAAATTAGGTGCATATTATCTAAAGAGACAGCGGCATCATACATGGCAAAATACAAATTCTAAATGCATTGCAAAATTTATCTGAGAGTTACCACCGAAAGAGATGACCATCTTAGCTTTTGAAGAATTTAAATGAGGTTATCAGTGCGAAATATTGCTTTGGTACATTATCAGCTGGTACCGAAATACCAGGTACTAGTTTTATGTATACCCTCGGGGACTCAAACGTTCCACAGCAGTGCCACCTAGTCGTTATAAATATTATAAACATAATACCAAAGTTATAATGCCAAAGACGGTCGTTTCTGTCAATTAGACTTCATCAATCGAGCTCCAATTGATAAAAGATGCATATTTTCAAAAGAGAAAATGGTATTAGACAAGGCCAAATAATAAATCATAAATGTATAGCCAAATCCGTCTATTAGTAACTACCGCAAATTTAAATGGTGATTTAAAATTATCGACAAGGAAAATGCTTCTACAAACTGGATATTATATGCTTTTAATGCACTGCTTTAATGGTTTATTTCCGTTTGAGGGGGGATTGTAGGTGTAAGTATATTTAATTAGTAACAGTTCCCGATATTTTATAAAGGAAAAAAAGAGAGAACGCTAATTGGACACTTCTGATGTTTTTATGAAATCTTACTTCATTGTTCCTCTAATCGTTTGATTTGCTTCAACTCACAGTTGTTCAGGTGGGGAGTATTGCTTCAGTTTAAATTGTTTATTATGCGACGAATAGCTAAACTTGTTTCCCATGGATTTCATAAAAATGTTTATTTAAATAATGGGCTTCTTCTCTGAAGAGCGTAAAGTGAAAGTCACTTAAAATAAATCATTATCTAAATCGCTATGTCAAAATGAAGCATAGATACATAATAGAAATAGCTTATCGATAAATGTCGGAAAGTAACTAATATCACATTAATTGCACATTATATATATCAAATGTATATTTAGAAGTTTTTATTGAAGTTTATTCAATCAATTCTATAGGTAATTTTGTCCTCAAAATTTTGTTTATGTTATGAACTGAATACACTTTAAAACCCTCCGAAGAAAAAAAAAATATGTTAAATACTTACTGTTCGTAAATGTCATAGATACCAAAGTATTAATGGCTAGATTATTTAGGAGACAATATACAAATCAGGTGATAATTGGACACACACGGACATCAGAAAACCAAGAGTACGGATCAGTCGTCATGGAGGAGTTGGAACCACCTGTCCATCGGTCACAGCTGTCGTGAGTCCACAGTTTGATTCAAATTAAACAATTAAGGAATGAATCCGCGAAATAATCAGTAAGACGATTCAACGAACACTATTGTACCACTGTTACACCACTATTGCACTACTATTACACCACTATTGCACCACTTTTATGGGAAAAGCAGACGATTGAAAGGCCATCACGTTTGTCGTATAGCTTTGTTGTTAATTTGCCTTCTGTTTATGTAATAAGTAAAATGCCTAAGTAGGAAGCGTATGTATGGGATTTTGTAATGTCTTTAATTTCTAGTTTGTTGCGATATATCTCATCCACATAAGTGTGATAATTATCATTATAAATTGACAAAACATCGTCCAAACATTTTAAATTTGTCAAACTAAAGATCACGACTAGTTTTTCGTCTTTTGATTATTAATAAAGGAACAGGTCGGCTATTAAAGGGGCACAATTGGTTCCCATTGGAATGACAATGGTTTGCTGAAAGGCCTGGTCTCCAAACACTATACATATATTGTCTATTATAAATTCCAGCATCTTTTAATATCAACTTTAGAGTATTTTTGTGTTGAATTAGTGTGGTGTTGGACGAAATAAGTATCTTGATAACTAATGACTAGGTATTCAAATTTCCGGGTACCACTTTTAAACTATTCTGCGGAACTATTGCATAAAGTGTAGAAAAGTCGTATCAATGTTTTGACACTATAAAATATAGAAATATGACGTGTCTAAAATCTTTTTGGAATGTTAAAGCATCCACATCTGATTTCCACCGCTTCTGGAATAAGCAACTATACAGTGTTGTAGAAGTTTTTTAAACTACTGTCAGTATCTTAGTAGGGAGTAAAGATAAAGGTTTTGTTGAACATTTACTTGACCCTGTTTTATAACTCTTTATGGGGTTTTGTGAATATCGGAGCTCAAAATCAGTTCGGTTGAAGGTACATCAAAAGAGTGTAATACTGATACATGATCTTGAAGGATATAAAAATCTCAGACACCAAAGTAGTTATCTTCAAGATGTCTAGAATATATACACAAATATTGTAAAAATTGGACAAACACAGACCTCTGGAAATCAAGAGGAAATACAGCCGGTAAATTTTGCGGAACGTTGACATTAAACGCGGTTTTCGATATCCCTGTGTCAATAAATTGTCATTCAGTAGTTTAGTTAAATCGCAAACAAGGAGTAAGCATCCCCTGCTGACCGGTCACACACACGCCTTGAGTTTACATTAAAGTAAGAAACGAATCTTCGTCACAATTGGTACAGACGACTCAATAACTGCTATCGAAAAGGCAACTCAACATTTCATTTACTGAAACAGAATAATTATATACCACCCGTAAGATTTGCGAAATGTTGACATCAAACGCGGTTTTCGATATCCCTGTGCTTGATTCTGTTGTATCTTTAATTTCTAGCTCGTTGGGAAATAGTCATTATTAATTGTCAAAACGTCGATATATCTAAATGTCAAATTAAACGACACCGCTAGCTTTTTCTTAAATTGTGATTTCAAAATTGATGTTATTCTCAGTCCCTTTCACACTCTAGAGTAGTTTTCTAATGACAAAAATCTCAGAGACGTTGAAAATTATTTAATGTATTTTAAAATCATATGTATTTAAATTATTTTGTTTAGACTGTTAAGCACACAATATATACCTGCAATATAATCATGTCATGCCAAAGTCTCATTAATAAATTAAATGTATTTTTTCTCAGTTAAACCTGGTTTCCCTCCGGTCAAACCAAATTTTTCCCCAGCTGATGCGAGTTTCGAAATACAAATAAGTTTAACTGCAGAAAATCTTGGTTTAAATCAATGATGTGGTTTGACATAGCGATTTGAGATACCTTGATAAAAAAGCTGTCTTAGTGAAAAAAACTAGGATTAGCCGTTCATATTACACTAATTTTCATTAGTCCTTTGGTTAAACATGGTTTAACTCATTTTCTTTACATTTTTCTTTTTACTTCTGCCTGTTATAACGAGTGTATGAGTAGAACTAGGTCTAACTTGAGAAGAACTAGGTTTAACTTGAGGAGAACTAAGTTTAACTTGAAAGAAACTAGGTCTAACTTGAGAAGAACAAGGTCTAACTTGAGAAGAACTAGGTTTAACTTGAGAAGAACTAGGTTTAACTGAGAAGAACTAGTTTTTATTGATTAACGCGTTTTTATCGTGACATATATAATTATCCCATTCCATTTTCATTTTTACAAAACATTCTTCTTCCTTACATGGTTTACTATGAATTGTTAAAATGTGTTATGCACTAACGTTCGCTGTCGAAGGTAAAGGCTGCATTTTACGGTTGATTTTAATCATTTGCGCAGCAATTTAAATCATATTATTTTAGTGTATTTTCAATATATCTGTACTCATTGATTGCTGCGTAAATGACAAATTACCATTAAATTTCAATTCTATACAAATGTTTTATCGAACATTTTGTTCATTTATCAATCAAATTTTCTAATTAATGTTTCAGTGATAAAAAACCAGCTATGTAAAAATCACGTATCTAATTATTCTGAACCATATGTTGTGTAACACACTGGTTATTATCTCTGTTTAACAAGATCGATACAGTAACGTGTATTGATATCAACCACGATATACTAATACTAAATAAGCTATGTAATATCTTGGAGAATACCCATCACTTTTAAAATATTTTGTTATCCTAGGAGTGTGGATTTCATTGATGACTAACATAAATAAATAATGGAAAAGAGAGTAAGAAGATTTTTAATTTTACTAGATATAATACATGTACAGGTATATTCAATCGTAAAATCAATTATACTAAAGAGACATTTTCACACGGAGAGAGAGAGAGAGAGAGAGAGAGAGAGAGAGAGAGAGAGAGAGAGAGAGAGAGAGAGAGAGAGAGAGAGAGAGAGAGAATTGGACTAAAATATATGACAGAAAGAGATTTCATATCAACATAAGAATACTGTAAAGGCATATATAATATAAAATCAGATAGATACATAGCAAAGTTCCAATTATTTAAAATAATGCCTACTTAAAATGTATTTTTACTGAGAAATGAATATTTGGACACATCATAGATCAATCAGAAATTTAAATATCTATTTCATCTTAGTTATATATAAATTCAAATAAATATTTCAGCTTTTAATAATGATAAATGTTAATACTAAAAAATGGAGTATATTCATTCCCATTCATTATACAGTATCACGCAGAATGCATATAGAAAACGTACTACACATATGAATGATGATATGTACGTTAACAATGAGTATTTTAAAGGGATACAAAATATATCAATGTTTTCACAATATACTTTACTACTACCATTAAAACTGGATACTATGATTGATAAAAATAGATAAAAGACATTAGAATACAATACTGTGTTTACGACAATGCTATATACAAATCTTTTCAAATGGATGTAAACTAGATTTTTCTTCTTCACATTCTAATAAATAATTGTTTTCCTGGAAAACTGCCATCAACTCGTGAACAACACAAAAGCAGTTCATTGTGACGATATCTTGATTTGTTCAGTTTATAGTTCATTGTGCATATTTATTCATTTAAGTTTTGTATAAAGCTTTATTTTAACACTCAGTGATAACACAGGGGTTGTGTGTTTAATGATCTACCTATAAATTCTCTTTATAAGATATCCAAGTGTAAAAATCACAGATACATTTGTTAAAAGCAAAAGATATGTAAACATCTTATCAATGTGGTGCTATGTAAATAAAATTACATTTCCGCAGATTTAAAAACGAGAGGTATCAAACACTCCTTGAATGAATGAGTTAAGAGTGAAAAATTGAAGCTTTATCTTTTTGGTATGACGGTTTATCTATTACTTTGTGTCATTTAGACAGCTTTGGCACTCTAAATCACAATAATCAGTTAAACCAGTTTTTCTCAGTTAAATCTATTTTTTTCAGTTTCACCTAGTTTTTCTCGATTACATTAACTGGAGAAAAAATGGATTAAACTGAAAAAACTAGGTTTAACTGGGCCACAATCACATTTATGAGTGTCAATGTGTTTTTGGCGCAGTTAATCCTTGTTTTTCTCAGTTAAACCTATTTTTGTCGGTTGACCAGTAAATGACAATAATTGGAAAAAAACTAAGGTAAGTGGAAAAAACCTAGGATTAACTCATTATTGTTATTTTTGCGTGCTTTAGCAGTAAAATAATTTGTCTCAATTAAAATTAATATTTCTCCAGTTAAACATAGTTTTTCTCAATACCCCACATTAACTTGAGAAAAACTAGGTTTAACCGAAAAATCACAATAATTAGTTAATCCTAGTTTAACTGCGCCAAAATCACAAAAATATGAGTTAAACCTAGTTTTTTCGAGAAAAACCTAGGTTAACTGAGAAAAATCAGGTTAAACTCCGCCACAATCACATAAATGAGTATCTGGTGCAGATAAACCTAGTTTTTTTCTCAGTTAAACCCAGTTAATGTGGGTTACGACAAAAACTAGGATCAACTGAAGAAAAAGTAGTTTTTAACCCACATTAATTGGAGAAAAAACAAATTTAGCTGAGAAAAAAATTTACCGGGAGAAAAACTAGATTTAACTGAGAAAAACCAGGTGAAATAGTAATGATGATGATGATTATTTCCAATTGTTTATAAAAGATTCATCTGCCTACAACCACATACCTAAACATTACATAAAACATATCTTTTTATTCCTACAGTTTATTATACAAATAAACTCTCTTGATAATCTGTTATTATACAGTTATTGTAAATATTTTTGAAGAATGTCAGAACTAAATTTAATTTGCAGGATAAAACATGCTTATTCAGTCTATAACGTATTAACGTCCTAAGCAGTCATACCTAATTGATTTTATAACAGATTTCGGACGTTTCAGTTTACTTCATCATAAGAAAATAAAAGTTTTTCAATAAACTTCAGAACGACTTCTTAATATTTTAGTTTAAAGGAGCATTAGCTAAGTTTTTCCAATTTTCTTTTTCCTTTTTACAACTTAGATTGATATAAAATAACAAAAAAGAGATACACACAGGCATAGATATTCTTAAATTAATATATATATATACTGTGAAAAATGCCTGAAAACGCAGTTTGACACTTTTGACTTGCAATTGATTTACCCAGCCTTACTATTTGTATGTGTATGGCACACTGGACCTGACCTTATTTTCACAAAATATATAGGAATATAATATGCCTGTGTATAGCTCTTACTTGATATTGTGTATCAAGTACAAGTGGTAAAAGTAGATAAAATCGAAATAATTTATTTTGGTAAACACAGCTAATGCCCCTTTAAAACAATTAGTTGGTAAGTCAAACGTTATTTTAAACAGCAACAACAGTATGCACTAGTGTATCAGTGGTGTTTACTTAGCAGAGGAATCAACACTAAACAACTAAAACATTATTTAATCTGTCATTTCTAGTATAATTGTGAATATTGTTGATGTTTTGCGGTGACACACATACACACACGCACGCACGCTCGGGCGTGAGTGATATATCCATGTACAATGCTTAGAACTCTTCAAAGTGATGATAGTGAAAAAGTGCGGAAGACATTTTGTGAGAAACGTGACATAATATCATAGTTTATAAATAGTGTATATCTCTTAATCCAGTTCAATAAAATTAGATGTTTATCAAATATATTTTATATTTTCTGGGTCAAATGCTTTATTTTCATAGGCGATTGACGAAGAGTTGCCTTTGTAGATAGCAATAATAGTATCCCCTTTAGCATATCTTGGTGTGTCCTTCTGTAAGCACGAAAACGTTTCGACTGCAACTTCATACGAATGCCTGCGAAGCATTTTCCTGGATGCTGAGGATTCGGATTTTAGTTGATTTGAACTCGACACATAATCTTCAGCTGACACGCGTTGTATGTCATAAGGTATATGTTGGACCGACCCGTTTCGGGCATGCTCGTTGCCGTTTTTCAATTTGAAATTTTCCTTGTCACTTTTCGTTGTCTCGGACTCTGGACTCCTGTGCACATTACTCACTTTTCCGTCAAAGTCTTTTCCATTTTGTGTTACTCGAGGAACCTGTTTGTATTCTTTGTTGCAATCTCGGAATTTTGGGATATCTTTACGGTCATTTTTGTGTTCCTCTATCGAGTTGTGAGGACAAGGCGAAACACTTTCATATCCCGTCACTGTGCTGCCGCTAATGTTATCATATGCTTCCCTGGAAAGTCTTGCCAACCGTCTGGCTTCTTCCTTGGCTGCTTTCAATATTTTAATCCGTTTTCTATCTCTGGATAAAACACAAAGGATCAAGTAAGTAAAGGTAAAAGAAATGGAAATAATATGATAAAAATAACAGTAATTTTATCCACAAAACTAGAATTGATCAACAGTACTTTTGATTTTATGAACAGTAATTTTATCGACAGTACTTTAGATTTGATCAACAATAACTTTATCGACAATTCTTTAAAATCAAGTCCTCTTCAATACATTCTGAGCGAAGAACCAATGTGTTACACGTGTATCTATGTGCCCTAAAATAATCAGAATATAATAACAATAACCCTATTCGAATATCAAACAGTTTAATAAAAACATTTTAACGAAATAACATTGCTTTAAACTACGAAAAAAAAGAAAAACAACAACAACAACAAAAACAACAACAAAAACAACAACAAAAACCAGTTTAACGAAATAACATTGCTTTAAACTACGAACAAAGATACATAACTCTGATTTCTTTTACCACATTAACATGGAATTTTCACAATAAGAAAACATGTACTAATGAAAGTATCAATGGAAAATAAAATACAATAGTAAAGTTGAAATACTAATTAATATCAATGAGTGTATTTCATGTACTGATGTATTTAACATGTTTGATTTTTCGTATATAGTACAATTTGTAGTAATTGTTTTAAAAAATAGAACTCTTTATAGAATAAAAGCTCTTTGATTTACCTTATTTTACCCCTAGGTCCAAAGTTAAAATTTACAGCAGACGAGTATGAATTCTAAAAAATATAAATGTACTTCGAAATACATGTATACCTGTAATACCTGTAATACATTTACTAGCAAAAGTTTTGTGAGATCTGGAATCATATAAAGAGATTTTCACATTAAATGAATAGGTGAAAAGGTGTTTAGAAAATATCTTAGTGATTTTTTGGTTATATACAAGTAATCGTTCGTACTTCACGGCTTTTATAGCGGATATGATACAGGTGATAAAAAATAAGCCACCAAAAATGCCACCAACAACAGCTCCAGCCACGTCAGCTTTGTCGGTCATTTCGTTTTTCGTTAGTGTCTACATACTTATACAATCATAAGACTTCTGAACGATATCTGAAAAATACAAAAGAAAATTTGATTAAAAAAATACCCGAAACTATTTTGGACACGTCAAGTGTGTCAAATCCTTTTGACCAATGCTAAATTACAACAAGCTGTAAGTGCTTCCCAATGCTGTTTACAGTTTTCAGAGTGAATCAGAATGATCGAGTCGCAAGTCGGAGGATGTGTGTTCCATATAGAATGACTGAGATAGTGTAATCTGCATTATAAAATAGCACTAGGTTTTCTATCATACATCATGGATCAGCATGTTCGATTTCTAATTGCTATTTACAGATGTCCAAGTGACTTATGCACACTTATGCGCATCTCTTTCTAAAAATATTGATTTTGTGCTATGATAATGCATCATCTTTTACTTCTAAAATCGATACATCTTACTTTATTTTTTCAACATGTCATTAGATGGACAAAATAAATAATAACAAAATTTATGGTCCTAAAATAGGAGACTCCGACATCGGATTTGTTGATCAAATTTAAATATTGATCATAAAATTGTAAATATAATTGGCACACAAAGACTTTAATGGAGTAACCATATAGTGTTTTATGATTTGAAGTGTTCAGTTATCAGATTTATTTTACACTATTAACATTTTCTGTATCATTATATTAGCATTACTAGAGTAGAAATACAGATAAATCGTTTACGTCAAACAATCCTTCGTTTGAATTCCTTTTGTTCAGCGCTTTTAAGCTATCGTTTTCATTCAATATAGATTAACTTCGCGAACGGAGATAATCAATGTAAACTCTACAAGTCAAATAGAAGCGGCTGCAAATTCACTTATCCCGGTTTTTCCTGTGCAAATACATTCAATCCGGAACCACTGGACAGGAACAGCTTGTTCACACGTAAAGTGCATCGTCTGCAAAATTTGTAAACATGATACATCAAGGGGTTTTTCATGTTTGTATTTAACATGGATAAAACTAGGAAATGAATAGTTTGTAAACATGATACATCAAGGGGTTTTTAATGTTTGTATTTAACATGGATAAAACTAGGAAATAAATAGTTTGTATATTACAGGTTAATATCTTTTTGCGGCGGATGAACAAATGGTGAGTGATGCGACTACTTGAATAGGTCAAATTGATTTTTACGTAAAGAACCATATTTAGTTCCAGGAAGAAAAATATGATGTTTTGGGTGGGATCCTACCCTAGACTGATATTTTGGGTGGGATCCCATCCGAGACTGATATTTTTCTTCCTAGTGAAGCTGAATTTTTTATCTTGGGAAAACGATGTTCTGCCATCCTTTAAACGTGTCATAGTGTAACAGTGTATAGTGTAATTGTGATTTAAGATTGTTCGAGGACCTCGACGTTATCGATGCACTAACTACAATGAATGTTCGGATGATGCTGATGCCGCGCTGATGTAAATGACCCATGAACCCGAGCAATGTATGATGGTATAAATCCAACAGCCGTCTATACGCTGAAGTCGTGTTCTTCGCCATGTGTTCATTGCCCCATACCCATTTGTGGTTTGAATTTTTTGATAGGATTACCAATCATAAACGCAATAAGTTGTCGGATATTGTAGGAATATTGTACTCTGTAGGGGCTGATGAATATTATAATACAAAGAAAGCACTAATGGACTTACGTAGGGTAGGGTCTATTGTCTTTAAGAAACGAGAAAACCAATCGAATATGCTCAACATTCAGCATGTTATATTAAACATTCAATTTATCACTAATATCTGTCAATAAGAAAGACTAAAACATTCTTAATCAAAGCTAGTGTAATTTATACATATTTTCATTGAAAAATCAACGTTTGGAGAAGAAGCGAATTGAAACATTAGATCAATGCTATTGAAGATATTTTGTTTTTTATATATATATCAGGTTGTGTGTGTGTGTGTGTGTGTGTGTGTATGTGTGTATGTGTGTATATATGTGTGTATGTGTGTGTGTGTATGTGTGTATGTGTGTATGTGTATGTGTGTGTGACACATTTCCAGGTTACATTATATAGTTTATACAATATACCTAGGTGATTACATATCTGTTTCACACCTTACAATATACCTAGGTGATTACATATCTGTTTCACACCTTACAATATACCTAGGTGATTACATATCTGTTTCACACCTTAAAATCCTGACAATAACATAGATCATGTTGATCAGAAATAAAGAACTGAATGTGAATGCAGAATCTGTGAGAAAGCCTTAAATATTTGAAAAATGTAATACCTACAATTGTATACACGTCAGTAGTTAATACCTTACAAAGTATTTGCGGACATTACACATGGAATGCTTTAATATTTCACAAATACATAAAAAGTGAAGACAAAAGGACAAAAGGCCTCTACAAAAAACATCTGTAATGTGTAATTGATAAATCTACAACATTATCTTCAGATAAGTAAATGTCGTATAAAAAATAAGACACATTAACAAGATAAACAATAGGATTTTCAATGAGCTGAATTTATGGTGTTTTTTTTCTCCAAATTGAGAAAAGGATATTAAAATAGATATCAATGATGCTTCTAAAGATTATGTATATAAGCATTAAACCATTTTTTTTTATAGTTTCCACTGTAATGAATTATTTCACCAACTGTGAAATATGATGCACAAAGAATCATAATATCGCATGTTTAAGCGTTGACGTATAATGTGGAGGATTATGTTATACATGTATTGGTAAGGACCATAATAATTTTACTTACAGGTATATCGACGATGTTCTGTCCATAACTAATTCAGAATTTCGGAATTACCTCGGCTAGAGATCAATGAGACGACAGAGAGCAACACATCTGGTTTTTACCTAGATTTACTCCTGTCGATTGGGAAGGACCGTCAACTTCACACATCCCTTTATGAGAAACGCGACGATTTCAATTTCCCTATCCAGAATTTCCCGTTTCTAAGTATTAATATTTCATCTTCTCCTGTCTATGGCGTTTTCATTTCACAACTTATATGTTATGCCAGGGCATGCTCTTCAAATGAATGTTTTGTTCAGCGAGCAAAACGATTAGCCAACAAACTACTCACACAAATGGAAACAACATCGACATTTTTGTATTAAATTAGGTCTAGCTTATTTTGAAAGTTCAATTTGGCATTCTATATTTGTTAAACCACGAATTTCTCAATTAAATATGTTTTCCCTGTTGAAACTGTTTTTTTTTTTGTTCATTTACCATGGTTATGTCTGGCGGAAGGTCTACAAACCCGACCACCCCATCTTATGTGTGCACTTTTACGGAACATTTTATTATGACATGTGTACAGGGTGTAGGACCACTGTAAATGAAAAGAAAAATTCCCAAGTATACAGATATACTGGAAAATCAGTCCTTGTTAAAGATGACATTGACCCTATTCATAGATCCCAAATACACGCTTCATACTTAGACATTTTACTTAATATAAACACAGACGGGAAATTAGCAACTAAGCTATACGACAAACGCGACTATTTCGGCTTTCCCATAGTAAATTTTCCACATTTGAGTAGTAATATCCATCAGTCACCCGCATATGGAGTTTATATTTCACAAATGATCCGATATGCCAGGGCGTGTACAACATATGAAGATTTCATATACAGAGGTAAACTACTCACTGACAAATTGTTGACACAGGGATATCGAAAACCGCGTTTAATGTCAACGTTCTGCAAATTTTATGGTCGGTATAATAGTCTTGTTTGTGACTACTCTGTTTCACTAAGTGAAATGTTGAGTTGCCTTTTCGTTGGCGGTTGTTGAGACGTCTGTACCAATTGTGACGAGGATACACTCCTCACGTGTTTCATTGGACTTGACTGTGGACTCACGGCGGGTGTGACCGGTCGACAGGGGATGTTTACTCCTCCATGGCACCTGATCCTACCTCTTGGTTTCCAGAGGTCCGTGTTTGTCCATTTTTACCGGATTTGTATCTGTGTCCTGGACATTCTATTGATTTATACTTTGGTATTTAACAGACAGTCACTTGACGCAATATTATATCTGTAAGGTACTATATTAACGTATTTAACGGACAGTCACATGACGCAATATCATATCTGTACGGAACTATTTTAAACGTATTTAACAGACAGTCACATGACGCAATATTATATCTGTATGGTACTATTTTTAACGTATTTAACAGACAGTCACATGACGCAATATTATATCTGTATGGTACTATTTTTAACGTATTTAACAGACAGTCACATGACGCAATATTATATCTGTATGGTACTATTTATATCCGTTTGGTATTATGGAAAAACAATTTAGACTTATTCACATGAGTTAATCGTAGAAAAAGGTATATACCGAATTATTCCGAGCGAAGAAAGAAAAGAATATTCACGGCACACAATGGAAGGTGAATTTCGTTTTAATTTTGTATGCCCTTATTACAAAAAGTTAAGAGTTGAATATATTCGGGAATATTATCAGAATAGACCTTCTATGTTTAATTAGGATAAACTATTTAAAAGTATTAAAATCATACATTTTATATAACTTTGCTTAGTTTATTAATTATGCCTTACGTCTTTTGTCTGTCGTCTTCCGGCGTCTGTCGTTAACATTTACACATTTTCGACTTTTTCTCAAGAACCAGTGGACCAGTTTTAACTGAACTTGGCATATATCATGTTTGTTAATGAAAAGGAGGTAGGACCGATAAGGTCCTAAAAGGGGCCCCCAAAAAGGAACAAAACTTGGCACATCTTTTAAAACTTCTCCTCATCAACCAATGATTAGATGATCTTCAAATTTTGTATGCATGATTACTAAGTTAATATTTACAAAGTTTGCAAATGAAAATGACATCTGTACATAAACGGTCCAGTAGGAGGCGCTTGAATTACACAGGGTAGAGTTTGTATACAAAGGTATAAGAGAAAGTTGTTAGGAATTAATTCAGGATCATTTTGGCAAAATTTCAAGGTCATGTGGTCAAAGGTCATTGTCACAGGCCACAAGTAAACAGAAAATACAAGATTTTTGTCAAAATTGATATATTTTTTACTTCGTCTCCAGAACCAGTGGACCATATTTTTTACTAAACTTGACATGTTCACAGACACCTAGGTAAACAGAAAATATAAGTTTGTTTTGTGAAATTTTAGATATTTTCGACTTCTTCTCAAGAATCAGTGGGCTAATCTTAACCAAACTTGACAGGATTTTTTACCGTTAAGACTCATTTGGGTCTCTTATCACGTTTGAGGTTTACTCTTGGTCAATATTTTAAATATAATACCAAATGTATCAATGTATCAATGTAATTTATGTACATTTTCATTTTGCATTTATTGATCTATTGGACATATATGTATATGTTTATACTGGTGAGTCTTGAGCTGAGAGTGAATAAACTGGATGAATAAATTACGTTGTTATTAACTTTATTCCAATCTTAACTTCTTCAACGTTTCATTAGAGTGATATATTTGCATAATGTATATGTTCTATGTAATGTGATTATCATTGCTAGTGATCTTTTATAGCAGATATTGTTTATATTTTCAGTACAGTTATCGATTGTTTAGATGTGCTATATGGGTTGTAATTACAGTATGTACAATAAGTGGTGACTCACAGTAGGAGAACAATAATTACCATGTTTCTTATCATCAAAGGAATGTGATAGACAGAAATTAAAGATCGTAGTACTAAAACGTACTGTCGTATTCAACACAAATTCTCATAAAACAGTCATTACGGTAATTATATGAAATATGTGGCAAAACATTACACCGCATGTACAGTATGAAACGTTATCTTACTCGATATTACATAGGTTTCTCTCATAGTTTTACCGTAACGTTGAACGTTATAATACAAAATATTAGGTAAAAAGGAAGAAAGCAAATGTTCAAACCATTTGTTTACAAATTCAAATGTTGAAATAATATTTAATTGTATTGGCGATATTTCTATCATTCTCGTTTATTAACCGGAAAAAATCGGTTATCAATTTGGTGATTTACGATGGGTGGCTGGGCGTGCGGCTGCCAATCAGTGTCCGTGGAATAACTGAGGAACCGTATAATCAAAGCTTTTCAAATTTTAATATGTTGTTACTGATAACAAAACGGAAGTCAAGTTCGATACTGACGATTTTCACTTTCACCGTTCAGGAGTAATAGTTCTAGAAAATCGAAAATTAGCGTTTCAAGTCTTGCCCATGCATTAACTGATGAACATTTCAACCAAAGCTTTTCAAATTTATTATATTGTTACTTATGACAAAATGGAGGTCTAGTTTGGTAAAGAAGATTGTCACTTTCGCTGTTAAGGAGTATGGTTCTTGAAAGTCGTGTCCGTGCTTTAATTTTATTTTTACTTTTTACTTGACCTTGTTTGGGTTCCAGATTTACAAGTATCATTTTTATGTAAGGAATTCCGGTTTGCTGTTAATATTACAGCCTCTTATTTTATGTTCTTGATGTGGAATTGATATCAAAGGCACATACAGTACTCATCACAACTAGTTTGGGTGCTGCTGAACAATATAGGCCCAATGGCGACTGTTTTTGCTATTATAATGAGACAGTGTTATGCAAAGGATTTGAGTACATTGCTCGCGTCTTGATATATCCAGTACACTTCATATTGTACAGTGTAAAGGTCTTTTATATATATATATATATATATATATATATATATATATATATATATATATATATATATATATATATATATATATATATATATATCTAAATTGATTTTGTTAGTACTTGGATATTTCTTTTAGCACTGAATTACAGTACAGTTGTGTAATTTAATGAATACATATTATTTCGCTTCTTATGATCAATACACGGATGTTTTTTGTATATCACTGGTGATATACAAAGTATATAATTTTGGCAATTGTATCGAGTCTAATATGCTCCTATCAATGCTGATCTATATTATGTTATCTATATATCTATATATACTATTTATTTCTACAGTTATAGTAGATCATTATCAATGGTTAACATACACGTATGAAGATTGCTGCCCATACGACAAGAAAGAAAACAAAATAAATATATTCTGGAATATAAGAAAAGGCTTAATACTTATGTTGCTTTATCTAGAATAACTATCAATAAAGTTATTGTGTATATATTCTAGGTTTACCAGTTTTCGATGATATTGAAAAATTCCAGGAATTCCATACATCAAGATAAAGTATTCTTGATTAATTGGTTGATGTTAAAATATACGATCACGCAGATAAATTCCGAACGTCAGATATTGGAAATGTTGTGTCTGATTGTAAAGTAAAGCCTTAAGTTGAATTGCCGTTTTTTGTAACTCTTACAAGCATGATTTGTATCTACCCCATTACACCAATAGCCAAAGCAACAGGTAAACAACATTCCATCTCTCAGATTGATTGAACAATAAATGTTTTCCAACGTTGCCTCTTTAATACAGAAATTAATAAGAACGTTACTAGTTTGTAGGGTAAAGGTCATCTTTCTGATAAAACATAGCCAAATAATACACACATGTATATTGAAATTGTCAATGACAATCTTGGAGCCGGATGCTTACTATCTTGAGGAGGATTTCAGTCTTACTGTTCAAAAACAGATGGATACAATGCAATGTTGTCGCATGAAGTATAGAAATCAGTCAATCAATCAGTCAATCAATCCATCCGACCGTCCGCCATCCGTCCGTCAAACTATCTATCTATCTATCTATCTATCTATCTACCTATCTATCTATCTATCTATCTATGTATCTATCTATCTATCTATCTATTTGTGTCTGTCTGTCTTATCGTTTCAAAAAGGAGAAGAAATGCTGTTAAACTATTTTGAACAGGAAAACCGTAAGTCCTACTATTTGCTTCAAGGAACACAAATAACTATAACCCTGATAATTACTGCCTACCTCACTACCTACGGTTATCAGTTTGTTAATTTATATATAATATGTCTTACCTATGCCGACTCTAGAATCAGACGACTTAAAGCTTCTCGGTACCAAACTTCGCCTATCGTTAACATGAACTAAAAATCGAGCACCTGTTGTTGATGTGTGTTAATAAGGAGTTTTGTTTGTGGTTTTATATCTACATTACAACTAATGATAGGGGAAAACAATTCATTATCAGTATCAAACGACAGCACGCGACAAAAGCCTTAATTACAACACAAATGTCGTTCACGAAGAGGAAAATAAATAGCATTCTTATATCAAAATCAGCAGATGACAAACATAAAGTGTTATCATGCGATATGCTATGTGTTATGTATTCCTGTGGGGAATCTATTTGATACATTCTTGTTTAATTTCGCAAGTACAGCAACCAGAAACCAGTCTAGGTCTCACCCAGGTCATCGATACATATAATTTCAATGCAGTTTTATTTCTGGAAAATCTCATTACACGAAATGTTACCATTATGGAATGTATAGAGTTAATGTGGAGTCTGATGTCAGATGGAAATATCTGGACAAAATTCAAGAAAGCGCCCTCATTATAGTTATACATGTTTCGATAATGAATTATTTCAATTAGTAGAATATTAATTTGGTGTATTCATGTATATTTATACATCTTCGTTATATAGGATGAATTAAAAACACAAAAATTATGACAAGGGTGAATCAATTTTCTGTTTTGTATTATAGGGTGACCAAAGGACCACACAAATACTAAAACAAGGGACAGTCAACATTCTATAATATAGTATAGGGTGGCCAAAGGATCACACAAATATTAAAACAAGGGACAGTCAATATTCTATGATATACTATAGGGTGACCAAAGGACAACACAAATATAAAAACAAGGGACAGTCAACATTCTATGATATACTATAGGATGACCAAAGAACAACACAAATACTAAAACAAGGGACAGTCAACATTCTATGATATACTATAGGATGACCAAAGAACAACACAAATATAAAAACAAGGGACAGTCAACATTCTATAATATACTATAGGATGACCAAAGGACAACACAAATACTAAAACAAAGGACAGTCAACATTCTATAATATACTATAGGATGACCAAAGAACCACACAAATACTAAACCAAGAAATATAAAAACAAGGGACAGTCAACATTCTATAATATACTATATGGTGACCAAAGGACCACACAAATATTAAAACAAAGGACAGTCAACATTTTATAATATACTATAGTGTGACCAACCACACAAATATTAAAACAAAGGACAGTCAACATTCTATAATATACTATAGGATGGCCAAAGGACCACACACATATTAAAACAAAGGACAGTCAACATTCTATGATATACTATAGGGTGACCAAAGAACAACACAAATATAAAAACAAGGGACAGTCAACATTCTATAATATACTATAGGATGACCAAAGAACAACACAAATACTAAACCAAGAAATATAAAAACAAGGGACAGTCAACATTAAAATGAAGGGACAGTCACTTCTATGATGACCAAAGGGTGACCAAAGGACCACACAAATATTAAAACAAAGGACAGTCAACATTCTATAATATACTATAGTGTGACCAAAGGACCACATAAATATTAAAACAAAGGACAGTCAACATTCTATAATATACTATAGGATGACCAAAGAACCACACACATACTAAACCAAGAAATATAAAAAGAAGGGACAGTCAACATTCTATGATATACTATAGGATGACCAAAGGACCACACAAATATTAAAACAAAGGACAGTCAACATTCTATGATATACTATAGGATAACCAAAGAATCACACAAATATTAAACCAAGAAATATAAAAACAAGGGACAGTCAACATTATATGATATACTATAGGATGACCAAAGAACAACACAAATACTAAACCACGAAATATAAAAACAAAGGACAGTCAACATTCTATAATATATTATAGGATGACCAGAGATACACACAAATATATGAGACAAGTGGGAGTGAACATTTTGTATGTTATATAGGATGACCAGAGATACACACATATTAAGACAACAGGGAGTCAACAGTATGTAATGTTATATAGGATGATCAAAGACGTACACAGATATTAAGACAACAGGGAGTCAACTTTCTGTAATGTTACATAGGATGATCAAAGAGGTACACAGATATTAAGACCAATGCGAGTAAACATCCTGTAATGTTATATAGAATGGACCAAAGAAGTAAACAGATATTAAATACCAGTGCGAGTCAACACATCCTGTAATGTTATATAGAATGCCCAGTCAAAGAAGTATACACAGATATTAAGACCAAATGCGAGGACAGTCAACATCTATGATAACTATATATAGACCTAAAGCCACAAAGAAGAAACAGGAAAGTCAAAACAGGGACTGTAATGTTATATAGATGACAAAAGATCAAACCAAGAAGTACACAGATATTAAGACCAGTAGGATGAGTCAACATCCTAAACCACGTTATATAGAATGCCCAGAGAATATACACAGATATTAAGACCAGTGCGAGTCAACATCCTGTAATGTTATATAGAATGCCCAGAGAAGTACACAGATATTAAGACAACAGAGTCAGCATCCTGTAATGTTATATAGATGATCCAAGAGAAGTACACAGATATTAAGACCAGTGCGAGTCACACCCTGTAATGTTATATAGAATGCCCAAAGAAGTACACAGATATTAAGACCAGTGCGAGTAAACATCCTGTAATGTTATATAGAATGCCCAAAGAAGTACACAGATATTAAGACCAGTGCGAGTAAACATCCTGTAATGTTATATAAAGAATGCACCAAAGAAGTACAACATCCTGTAGATATTAAGACCAGTGCGAGTAAACATCCTGTAATGTTATATAGAATGCCCAAAGAAGTACACAGATATTAAGACCAGTGCGAGTCAACATCCTGTAATGTTATATAGAATTCCCAAAGAAGTACACAGATATTAAGACCAGTGCGAGTCAACAGTCTGTAATGTTATATAGAATGCCCAAAGAAGTACACAGATATTAAGACCAGTGCGAGTAAACATCCTGTAATGTTATATAGAATGCCCAAAGAAGTACACAGATATTAAGACCAGTGCGAGTAAACATCCTGTAATGTTATATAGAATGCCCAAAGAAGTACACAGAAGACCAGTGCGAGTAAAACACATTATATAAGACAACAGGGAGTCAACTTTCTGTAATGTTATATAGATATGATCAAAGAAGTACACAGATATTAAGACCAGTGCGAGTCAACATCCTGTAATGTTATATAGAATGCCCAAAGAAGTACACAGATATTAAGACCAGTGCGAGTAAACATCCTGTAATGTTATATAGAATGCCCAAAGAAGTACACAGATATTAAGACCAGTGCGAGTAAACATCCTGTAATGTTATATAGAATGCCCAAAGAAGTACACAGATATTAAGACCAGTGCGAGTAAACATCCTGTAATGTTATATAGAATGCCCAAAGAAGTACACACATATTAAGACAACAGGGAGTCAACTTTCTGTAATGTTATATAGAATGATCAAAGAAGTACACAGATATTAAGACCAGTGCGAGTCAACATCCTGTAATGTTATATAGAATGCCCAAAGAAGTACACAGATATTAAGACCAGTGCGAGTAAACATCCTGTAATGTTATATAGAATGCCCAAAGAAGTACACAGATATTAAGACCAGTGCGAGTAAACATCCTGTAATGTTATATAGAATGCCCAAAGAAGTACACAATTATTAAGACCAGTGCGAGTAAACATCCTGTAATGTTATATAGAATGCCCAAAGAAGTACACAGATATTAAGACCAGTGCGAGTCAACTTTCTGTAATGTTATATAGGATGATCAAAGAGGTACACAGATATTAAGACCAGTGCGAGTCAACATCCTGTAGTGTATTACAGGATGTCCAAAGAACCATACAAATTCTTAGACAAATGAGATTGAACATTATGTAACATAGACACTTTACACTGACCAGGCAGATATATAAATACATATATAGAGGGATAGATAGATTGGGAAGTTGTGTATTTAAATGAAAATAACTCTACTATATGATATATATATATATATATATATATATATATATATATATATATATATATATATATATATATATATATATATATATATATTCTTGAGGGATTTAGAAATTGTTTTAAAAAAACAGACCCAGGAGGGGTGTGATTTGGCCATAGACCTGACTACAAAGCACCTATGTGAATTTGTTAAAAACAAAATCAGCTGTCTTTCTGGATGGGTAGATATTTTCCCGTACTTAGATGAATAGAGATGACAGCACTACAAGATGTGTAAGTATTAGATCTGAGAATTTCATTTACACAGAATAATTCTGACCTGAATGTGAGTATATTTAGTAAGAATATATAGTAGAATTTAATGTTGGTGTGCAACCTGCAAGCAGTTACTGCACCAACTAAATACACTACTTTGTAAGGTGAGAATCCCAGAGCGACCCGACTCTGTTCTCACTCAATATTGATTATGTCTGGGTGTCGATAAAAAATTAAATCCTGCTATAATGTTTTTTATTTCTGGAGTCATTAGAATAATCTTTTTTCTAAACCGACTGCTTACTACGATGACATTTAGCCATTCTGACACTTTAAATGATTCTTATCTAATTATTTACGGCGACGTCATCGGCACGTGTGCCCGTTATGCCAAATTTCACTCCGCAAACGAGACTGAAATTCACAATATAGATGCAGCGATTCTGCCGCATAAACAAGGACACATTATCAAATTATTCACAGTATGTGTTCATGTTCATTGTAATTGAACACAATGAAGCTATTCTTTCTATAATAAAGAGAGGGAATAACTGGAAATATTCACAATGATATATATATATATAAAAGGTATATGAGTTGTTATATGAGATTTGAGTTTTTTTCGGAAATACTACATGTACTAATGTGGTCTAACCTTTGAGAAAATCGTGAAGAATATTATATTTCGATCTATCACTATCTGATAGTTTTGACGCATGAAAATATGAAACCGCCAAAACTGTCAAACAGTCTAGTTGGTAGAGTAAAGCAATAGAGCTATCATACTACCATAGGTTGAAAGGTTTATTGCATTAATAATTCATACGACGAAAATATATTTCAGTGTGTGGGAGACTGAGAACTTACACAACAATCGATTTTACTGACATACAAGATTGATGCTGGCTATGCTACTCAGGTATTCAGGTAACAAATCAACAAATTGTATACATATACATAAAGGTGAAATTTCCTTCTGTAAAACATTTAAAACAGTAGCAAATGACCATATATAAGTAATACTTTGATATCTGTCAAGAGTTAATTTGATCAAGTACTCTCTCACCTTCTATATTGACTAATTATGCGATGCATCTTATATATATACACTAAATCTGTTATAATTGTTAACACACATACACACACACACACGCACACACACACACACACACACACACACACACACACACACACACACACACACACACACACACACACACACATATATATTGGAAAGTGATTCTATATCAATTTTGATTTTCCATGAATTTCGTTTTCCATCATTTAATTTCCTTATGTCCATATCTCGAACGATACAGAACTATGGATATATGTCGTCTGTATGAAAATTAGAGACTAAATGAACACTACTAAATATTCAAGCCACATTTTGTAGACAACAATTTGTTTAGTAGTAAAAAGAAATGCTATCGATTTACGCTATTGACAAAACATATCCGTAATCCATTCATGGGCCAGCTTGTAGAACACCGATTATAAACAAGATGTTATTATATGTCAAACGAAAAACATCATTATTTCTATTTATAACAATATATCGAATTGACAGATAAAATATGTATATGCAACTGCATTTATTGACTTCATCTGGGATCAGTAAGTAGTTTATTAAGTTCCTATATACCGTGTTGTTTGTGTTATCTGTACAGAGCAACACTTATATTGTACTATACGTCATCATAACTATCTATCATAAAAAACTGCCAGTTTCCAAAGTCCATATCTCTGTATTTGATCTAAAGGTTGCACAGACTCAAATAAATCATATAGCAACTGTTCGTATCTGTTCATTGTCGTAGGTTCTGCAGTATTGTATTAACCGTGCACTAACATTTGACCTTAAAACAAAATTTAGGACTGTTTTATTAACACTGCTATAAGAACAGGGGACGCTGACTCCTTCCGGGCACCTGGTCCCATCCTGTTTTGGATTTGCAATTACTCCTCATGTTGAGACTATTTGTATATTTAATTTGTCGTATTATAATGGGCTTTTGAGTTTCGATTATCCATTGGTACTTCTTCATTTTTAACTTAAAACAAAATTGAGGTCTGTTTTATCAACCGTGTTCTGCATGTTTCCATGTTAAATCACGCTCGGATACTTTGTCAGTTTATTTCTGGAGTCATTAAAATAATCTTTTGTAAAAACAAAGAATGTGAACCATGATGGTATTTAGCCATTATAACACCTCCAATGAGTCCTTGTTTGATTGTTTATAGTGTAAGTTCATTAGAGTTCAGTTTATTATCCATTTAACATTTGTTCCGACAGATTGTGTTATAAGAGAACTCGTAGATTCACACTAGTATTTCTGTTGATTTACGTATAGAATCACTGGAAATGATTATTATCGACTAAATGCTGACACATGAGATAATGATGAAGTCTTTTCCATGTATCAAAGTCACTACACGGTATCATTATCTAGATTATAATTGTGGAATCCTGTACATATATCGGATGTTTACTGCAGAATACCACTAACATCAATGAAGACAGCACGGACAAAAACGTTTGGTTTAGTTGGTAATGAAAATACCGGTTCAAAACATTGTCTAGACACAGCGACGAAAAAGTACGAATCATATCGAATACATCAACAAGATTGTAAATTCTAGAACGAAAATCTAAATCTATCAGTAAATGTTTATAACGTGACGAAATTGCGATGTCGTAAAATACTGTTAGATATATAAAAAAATCACTTTCCTTAATGTTGAAAAACAAATGTGAGAGCGACAGATAGAAAGAAAGAGACAGAGAATAATTATAAATCAAGTCAATGTAATAGATTATTAGTTGACAATTTTGGTGAAATATTTCTATAAACAATTGTATAGCAGATATAAAACATCTCAGATACCAAAGTATAAATCTTTAGGATGTCCAAGACACAGATACAAATCCAGCAAAAATGGACAAACACGAATCTCTGGAGACCAAGAGGTGGGATCAGGTGGCATGGGGGATTAAGCATCCCCTGTCAACCGGTCACACCCGCCGTGAGTCCACAGCCGAGTCCAAATGAAATACGTGTGGAACGAATCCTCGTCACAATTGGTACAAACGTCTCAACAACCGCCAACGAAAAGGCAACTCAACATTTCATCCAGTGAAACAGAGTAATCGCAAACAAGACTATTATACCGACTGTAACATTTGCGAAACGTTGACATCAAACGCGGTTTTCGATATCCCTGTGTCAACAATTTGTCAGTGAGTAGTTTACATCTGTATATGAAATGTTCATATGTTGAACATGGGATATCGGATCATTTGTGAAATATAAACTCCATATGCGAGTGAATGTGGGTTGTTACTACTTAAATGTGGAAAATTTAGGATGGGAAAGCTGAAATTGTCGAGTTTGTCGTATAGCTTAGTTGTCGATTTCCCGTCTGTGTCTATATTAAGTAAAATGTCTAAGTATGAAGCGTGTGTGCTTGATTCTGTTGTATCTTTAATTTCTAGTTTGCTAGGATATATCGCATTGACATATATATGAAAATTGTCATTATTAATTGACAAAACATCGTGGATATATCTAAATTTCAAATTAAAGGACACCGCTAGCTTTTTCTTCTTTTGATTCAGCAGTTTCTGAATGAAGTCTGCTTCGTATGAATAAAGAAATAGGTCGGACAATTGGTTCCCATACCGACAGTTTGTTGAAAGACAACGTCTCAGAACATTACAAATATATTGTCTATTAGAAATTCCAATATGTTTTTTTTATATCAACTTCAGTGTATTTATGTGTAGAATCAGAGTGGTGTTTGACAAAATAAGTTTCATGATAACCAATCAGTAGATATTAAAATTTTCGGGTACCACCTTTAGTGAAAAAACAGTTGTCTATGATGCTAAAAAGTCTTTCTTTTAATTTTTATGTTAAATAGTTGTATAAAGAGTAGAGAAGTCGTATGTTTTGATACTGTGAATTTGAGAAAAAGTGTGTGCCTTTAAATTTTCTAAAAGCTGTTTAGAATTTTTAAGTATCAACATCTGATTTACACTGCTTCTGGAATAAGCAACTGTACAGTATTGCTGAAGTTTCTCCTTAACGACTGTCAATATCTTGGTAAGGAGTAAAGATAAAGGTTTGGTAGAACATTTGCTGGATCCTGCTATGTACCTCTGCTTATGTGGGGTTTTATGAAGTTTATCCAATATAGATATGGTAGCTCAAAATCAGTATCGATTGTAGGTATATCCAAAGGGGAGTAGCTCAGTGGGTAGATATGTGTCTTGTAAGTCTAGTACATTTGGAGTACATTTGTACTTAATAACAGATGATAAAACTCGTAGTAATTCTTGGTTTCAAAAAATAATTTTTGTTACATTTCAAAAAACCATTATTTCAACATATAAATTCACAAAAAGAAAGAACTACATAGACGTAAACAAAAACACTCAATAAAATAAAATATAGATAAATTGTTAGACAAATTTGTAGAATATCTATTGGAAGGTTTTTTTTTCGAGTTCTCGGTTTTCAGTTATGTATTTATGATATCTGATTAAGTATTCAGAGCCCAGATAAACTAATTACATTTGCCAGAGTAATGGAGGAATAGTTTTATATTTAGTGGTTAGTAAGTACTACTGTTTAATTAACATTATAGGAATGTTCGCTGGTTACAGAAACAATCAGGTCACACCTATCAAATATTTGCTCATAGTTACAGAACAGAACAAAAGTTCCCAGCCATTCTGTGAATAACATCATTTACTAAAACAACAGGCATGTATATCGCCTAGAAAAAGAGATGTCTGATGTTTTTGTATTGGAAATTCAGTCAATACACTTATCAATTGAATGATATTTTTTTTGTTACTGTTAAAAGGATATATAGGTGTAATGACAGATGTTAGAACTACGTAAATGAGCTAAAACAATCATCTTTAACATTATACATACTCAGGGATGGATTGTTAGGAATAAAAGTCCAAAAGATGTAGTTCTGATATTTCATTAAATATTGAATATAAAAATCTCAGATACCAAAGTATAAATCAATAGGATGTCCAGGACATAGATACAAATCCGGTAAAAATGGACAAACACGGACCTCTGGAAACCAAGAGGTGGGATCAGGTGCCATGGAGGAGTAAGCATCCCCTGTCGACCGGTCACACCCGCCGTGAGTCCACAGTCAAGTCCAATGAAACACGTGAGGAGTGTATCCTCGTCACAATTGGTACAGACGTCTCAACAACAACCGCCAACGAAAAGGCAACTCAACATTTCACTTAGTGAAACAGAGTAGTCGCAAACAAGACTATTATACCGACCATAAAATTTGCGGAACGTTGACATTAAACGCGGTTTTCGATATCCCTGTGTCAATAATTTGTCAGTGAGTAGTTTACCTCTGTATATGAAATCTTCATATGTTGTGCACGCCCTGGCATATCGGATCATTTGTGAAATATAAACTCCATATGCAGGTGACTGAGGGATATTACTACTTAAATGTGGAAAATTTACGATTGGAAAGCCGAAATCGTCGCGTTTATCGTATAGCTTAGTTGCTAATTTCCCGTCTGTGTTTATATCTTGAACCTTTCAAGTTTGTTGTAAATTGTCCAATTTTGTTTTTTATTATCAATGTATCACATAGATATGATCAAAATCGCATTATTGTTTTTCAAATAAAAATATAGGTGACATAGACTATAGCTTAACTTATCCGTATTTGCTTCGAAATTCTACTTATCAAATAAATGTTGAAGGTATATTAAAGAGACATTAGCTGTGTTTACCAAAGAAAATTGTTTTGATTATTTATATTTTTACTAGTTGTATTTGTTGTACAATAATAAATAAGACAACAGGCATAAAATAACTGTAAAAGATCTTATATCCCTATATATTGTGTGAAAATAAGGTCGGATCCAGTGTGGTATTCATGTACAAATAGTAAGATTGAGTTAATCACTTGCAACTGAAAAAGTGCCAAACCTGGGTTACTCAAGCAATTTTCACAAAATATATAGGGATTTAAGATATATTTATGTCTGTGTATATCTCTTTATGGTTGTATTATATTGTAGATCAATGTAAGTAGGAAAAAAGGAAAACAAAATTTAACAAAAATACAGCTAATGCCTTCAAAATCAAAGTTTATTTATCTAGTGCCAATTTTGTCTTATTATAAATGATATGTTCTCATGATTTGGTACATATAGATAGCTAGCTATTCTTGACTGTTATAAGTTTTAAACAAATCTGTGTAGTCTTTTAGGTCATATAGAGAGCGGTATAGTCTGTGTACGTCATATAAGGTCATCACTATTATCTGCAGACTTGAGATCTGTTTAGTCTTTGTAGGTCATATAAGGTCTTCACTATTATCCCCAGACCTGAGATCTGTGTAGTCGTTTTACGACATATAAGGTCTTCACCGCTATCTTCAGACTTGATATCTGTATATTCTTTGTAGGTCAAATTAGGTCTTTACCGCTATCTTCAGACTTGATATCTGTGTAGTCTTTGTAGGTCATGTTAGGTCTCCACTATTATCTTCAGACTTGATATCTGTGTAGACTTTTTAGGTCATGTTAGGTCTTCACTATTATCTGCAGACTTGAGATCTGTGTAGTCTTTGTATGTCAAATTAGGTCTTCACTATTATCTCCAGACTTGAGGTCTATGTAGTCTGTTTACGACATATAAGGTCTTCACTATTATCTCCAGACTTGAGATCTGTGTAGTCTGTTTACGACATATAAGGTCTTCACTATTATCTCCAGACTTGAGATCTGTGTAGTCTGTTTACGACATATTAGGTCTTCATCGCTATCTTCAGACTTGATATCTGTGTAGTCTTTGTAGGCCATGTTAGGTCTTCACTGTTATCTTCAGATTTGAGGTCTGTGTAGTCTGTTTACGACATATAAGGTCTTCACTATTAACTCCTGACTTGAGATCTGTGTAGTCTTTGAAGGCCATGTTAGGTCTTCACTGTTATCTTCAGATTTGAGGTCTGTGTAGTCTGTTTACGACATATAAGGTCTTTACTATTAACTCCAGACTGGAGATCTATGTAGTCTGTTTACGACATATAAGGTCCCCACTATTATCTCCAGACTGGAGATCTATGTAGTCTGTTTACGACATATAAGGTCTTCACTATTAACTCCAGACTGGAGATCTATGTAGTCTGTTTACGACATATAAGGTCCCCACTATTATCTCCAGACTTGAGGCCTGTGTAGTCTGTTTACGACATATAAGGTCTTCACTATTAACTCCAGACTGGAGATCTATGTAGTCTGTTTACGACATATACGGTCCCCACTATTATCTCCAGACTTGAGGCTTGTGTAGTCTGTTTACGACATATAAGGTCCTCACTGTTATCTTCAGACTTGAGATCTGTGTAGTCTGCTGAAGTCATATAAGGTCTTCATCGCTATCTTCACACTTGATATCTGTATATTCTTTGTAGGTCATATTAGGTCTTCACTGTTATCTTCAGACTTGATATCTGTGTGGTCTGTTGAAGTCATATAAGGTTTTAACTATTATCTTAAGAATGATTTAGAAAGCAAAAATAACCTTCAATGTATCTTTGGATTTGCTGCGTAAACTTGAAATATGTTCAAAGTTAACGCGGAACCGAAACATCACATTGTTTACATTCGAAAATAAGCATCGAGTTTTGTAATTACTTGACCTAAAAAAAGCAAAATATTTCAACAGATATTCATTGAACACTGACTAACATCATTGATAATTGGACAGACACTGGGAGCTTCATTTTTACTGTGGTAATAAAAATATGCAGAAATGCATTATAGTGTTGTTAATACAAAAGGCAACACCGTGTATGTTACAGATGTTATACAACTACAGAGCATCCGAACCTTTATCACCATATGAAACTGTATATCAGTTACTACATATCACAGTGAAATAACATACAAATGCCAAAGAACAAACTTAGGTCCAGAAAGTGGTATAGAAATGTGGGGTAAAAAGCACAACTAGACTTAAAAAGCATCCTGATAAAGCCTTTCACATATGTACAGTGTGTGTGTGTGTGTGTGTGTGTGTGTGTGTGTGTGTGTGTGTGTGTGTTCAGATGTACAATATAAAAATCTCAATGGTAAATCTTCAGGATTTGCAGTTTAGATATACATAGATATTTCGATTATTGGACAAACACTGACCTCTGGAAATCTGGGAGGGGATCAGGTGCCATGGAGGAGTAAGCATCACCGGTTGACCGGTCACACCCACCGTGAGTCCACAGTCAAATCAAAATGAAATTGTGACATGGAACTTATTCCGGCAATTAACTTAAAAGTATATTGCTAAATACATACATTTCATCACGTGGTTAAAAATTAATAATCATAGTGTAATTTAAGTCCAATAACGAAGTATGACAAGAATCAGATAATAGCATTTTGTAATGGTTTTCCTAGCGAAAGTGACTATATACTCACTTGGAATAATAAACAGAATGATTGTCACTTTGTTATGAATTATGCAAATTATACATTACGGTAAATTTATGAAGCTTATAAAGTATTATTCACTGCCGAAACACTGGAAGGGTTTGAGTGATGTGAGCATATAATAGATGTCTGGTAATAGGAGAATGTCAAGAGAATCCTAAATGGGGGACAAAATTAAAACCAAATACCTATTTTGTCAACAGATTGCTATTTTGTCAACATAGTAACATGATAGAGGACGGATATTGTTGTCTATTATTCTCTGATTATTAAAACAATGATGACCATTGATTAGTCTAGACTATCACAAAATGCAAATCCCGGATATAATGGATTGGTTTTGTCTGCTATGATAATTAACACGACTTACTTAGAAACAAACTGGATGGTAACCACATTCTCGACAAGGCAAATTATCTATTTGCATAAAGTGATCAAAACATTTTAATGCCAGTTATTTGTATTAACAGAACAATTCAGTCGTGACAAGATCAATGGAAGTAATATAATTATTTCTTTTCCCTTCAGAGCAGAAATTATAAACTTGTATTGACAAACTTTAACTGGATTTTGAAAAAATATGCAGAAATTACTTTAATTTCTGGGTTTTTCATACCTTGGGATTTTATTTTCCGTTAGATTAACCTCTTACACAAATAGCTATCCTGTTATATGATTGCTTTAGCTACAGAGCTATACGTTCTCCTATAGGAAATGACCTTTTCCAGTAAACATCTCACCTTTAAGTTGAGATTGGCAATTCAAAATGCTCGTAAAATACTTTGATGAACCGTATTGGGGTAATACGTTTTTACTATTTTTTGGGGGTAATAAATTTTCGCTGTTTTCTGGAGTAATGGTTTTACTATTTTTGTGAGGTAATACGCTTTTGCTATTTTTGTGTGGTAATAAGTTTTCACTGTTTGTGTGGTAATAAGCTTTCACTGTTTTTCTGGCGTTTTCTCTGTTTCATTGGGGTAATACGTTTTCACTGCTTTTTGGCGGTAGTACGTTTTCTTTGTTTTTGTGGGGCAATAAGTTTGCACTGTTTTATGGGATAATAAGTATTCACTGTTTTATTGGGGTAATAAGTTTTCGATCTCATTGTGGGGTAATAAATTTCCGCTGTTCAGAAGTCCATAAATAATTCAGAATTTCAGAATTACCTCGGCCAGGTATATCCTGTTGAGCTAGAGATCAATGAGACGACAGAGAGCAACACATTTGGTTCTTACCTAGATTTACTCCTGTCGATTGAAAAAAACGGTCAACTTCACGCCTTCCTTTATGACAAACGCGACGATTTCAATTTCAATATCACGAACTTCCCATTTCTAAGTAGTAATATTCCATTTTCTCCTGCATATGGCGTTTTCATTCCACAACTTATACGTTATGCCAGGGTATGCTCGTCTTATGAATGTTTTATTCTGAGAGCGAAACGACTAGCCAATAAACTAGTTACACAAGGTTACGTTGTGGAACACTTGAAATCGTCGTTTAAGAAGTATTCTGGAGCACGGCTACAGACAGTGACTCACTTTCGCCAATCGTGTTTTTTACCGAACTTGACCTCTTCACCAAACTTGACCTTTTCACCGAATTTTATACGTTCACCGTAGTAGAGAGGTTTCCATGGAACATTAGCGACGGGTGTGGCATGCCAACAGATGATGCTGACTCCTCTCGGACACCTGGTCCTATCCCGTTTGGGATTCGCAATTGTTCTTCATGTTGAGACCATTGCACTAATTCGTCGTGTTCTAATGGACTTGAGCTTCGATTATTACTTGGTACTTCTTCATTTTCACTTTTGTATATTAATAAGTTTTAACTGTTTTTGGGGTGTAATAAGTTTTCACTGTTTTATTGGGGTAATAAGTTTTCATTGTAATTGTGGGGTAATAAATATCCGCTGTTCCTAGCCGTTTGTATATTAGTAAGTTTTTGCTGTTTTTCCTTCTTGTAATACATTTTCGCTGTTTGTATTTTAATTGTGTTTCCTCAAATCTTTCATACCGAAGAGATAAGTTCATACCTGGTTCTCAGAACGGAGATAGATTAACGTATCAATATATCATTTTATACCTCGAAATTGAATATTTAAAAAGTAAAGTGATCTGATTTAAATCCTCAGTGTATAAGTTGAGAAAACGATTGATGGCACTATTTACAAAAAGAATTCCTTTCTAGCCAGTACTTAAATGGTGAACAAATATTCCAGTAACAAAAATGATATGACGTAAATCGTAATAGAAAATACACATGTACATGTATTTTTAAAACTGGGTAGTGTGAGCATTCCTGGTGGATTTTTAAAAAATACTACAAATATTTATCGACATTTTGATGATTATAATACTTATAAACATTGAGTACTTACCATAAACAAGAACATTGCATGTTATTTTTACTATTGACAAATACTAATGTATTAGCTATTTTGTCTTTTTATTTTCCGACATACATTTCGCAAGCGATACGTCACTGGTTCGATTGTCGGTACTGGGTCATGCCTCAGACATCCAATGGGGTGGTGACAGTACCTTCGCCAAGCGATCGCGGCATAGAAACCAAGGTCTATCACGTCATTGAAATTAGTATATAGCTCAGGTCAAAATTTGTTGCAATTAACATAAGTAAAAATTATCAATGGGACGTAATTAAAAACCCAATTAAAAAAGTGCGCCTGCTCGTTTGTCTAGATTCAAGATTCAATTGATTTCTCTTTCGTTGACTTTTACAATATAGAGATATAAAAATTTCAGATACCAAAGTATAAATCAATAGAATGTCCAGGACATAGATACAAATCCGGTAAAATGGACAAACACGGACCTCTGGAAACCAAGAGGTGGGATCAGGTGCCATGGATATATAAGGATAACCGTGGACCACGTATATCGTGTAAGCACACTTAACGACATACAATACACTCAGTACATGGTAACACTCTTAACTGCATTTTACCAGGTCACCCCCTCGTGTATAATCTTTAAAAATTTACAGACTTTGTTTTACGTAATGAATAAATTATAAATAGAATAGCATATGGTTTAGAAATGTTTTCTTATATCGTTCAAAATTCCACATTGCATTATATAAAGATCTCAAATACCAAAGTATTCATCTTCAGAATGTCGAGGATATATAAACAAATCTGGAAAAAATGATATAATTGAATCCAACCCCTATATCCGTATTACATAATGCAGATTTCGTTTTCTGTGTCTGAAGAATATAAATTTGTACAAATGATTGAGACGCTATTATTGACACATTTACCCTTTCAACCCTAAGCATTTAGATGGTATGATCTTTTCTATTGTTTAGACCGGTCTATTATGGCCTGTAGAGTTTAAAGGGTTAAACCATTACACGTTGTAAAATCAGCCTTAATTCGTTAAGAATAAAAACGTTATACTCAAGATGTTGCAAGACAAAGATAAACGTTGTTAAATTACAAAGAAAACTTGAGTATGCAATCACAAAACGTAGACGAAAGACGGAGAGTTTACAATTAGCGCCACGTTGTGGCTAAAAAGTGAATGTGAAAGTAGAGAAACAAACTTATAAGCATACATCTTTATGAGTTATGTCTATAATTTCTAAACAAACACTTGTTTAATCTTATATGATCTGTCTGGCATCAACTTCCGTATGTTCTGATTGTTTATCATCAAACTGTCTGACACATCCAACTGGTATGTTGTCTGATTTGTAAATAGTTGCAGGACATCGCACTCTAGTATTCCACTTGTGCCAAACCTTCTGGGAGTTTTAATATTCATGCAACACGTCAAATCTTCTAGACCTGACTTTATACTGTTCACCAACAACGTCAAGTACACTATTTAAAGAACACTCACAAGGGCAAGTGAAATATGATACCCGTACATCAATCTATTTATTTGTATGTATATCTTTTAATATATTTTCTTCTGCAAAGAGTTTTAATTTTCAAATAAATTTTTGTATAATAATAGAGCAAAATATCCCCGAAAGACATACATTCGATAAATTGTGTGGAGATTCACATTTTGTTTAACGTTTTATTCTTTGGACTAGATATATACAAACATACACAATATTCTAATTGAACACAAGTAGATCTTAAACATAGTAAAGTTCTCGTAGGAAATTCATTTAACACATTATTTGATATTGTCCAGTAGTCGTGCCTGCGAACAGAGCAAGTCAGATGATCTTTGCTTCCATTTTAAATGCTACGAGAAAAATGCATGGGAATCTTTAAGATCTAACTTGAACACATATATCTCTTGGTTTGTTTTTTATATCTTTAGATGTCAGATGATATTTTCACGAAGTGTAGAAACAGAAAACGTCAAACCAAGAGCTGAATACAAAACATTGTGGTGTTTGGCATTGCATAGGTCTGCATTAAAGAAAACAATAAAAGTGCACAGGTGTTGATAATTAAGTATGTTAATTGGTAATCAGGTAAGAAAACTAAAGTAAATTAAAATAATATGGTCTTAGAAGACGATAACTGGATTAATTAAAAGAATCACTTAGATATACAATTTAAGTTGAGTATTAGATAAGTGATTTAACACGCAGAAGTTTGTAAAAAAGCGAAGTCGGCGAACTAAAATATAAGCGATATAAACTATATTTCTGAAGGCTTAAACGCTAATTAAATCTTAACGGTAGATGTGAATAATGCGATGACGAGATTCTATAATGTAATATTTGTTTTATAATTAATGTTAAGATTGGATACGGACGGACCGGTCAGGATGGCGAAAAAATGGTTGAAATGTATCCGGAAAAAACATCGACAAATGGATAACTTCCCAACATAATTGACTACGGATCCACAGATAATAGGTGGTGCGAGACTTCGTAGATAAGAGTATGTTGCTCTGAACACACACAAACACACACACGCACACGCACACTCCCCTTGATCAATATCAGTTTTCGTTCTGGCAGCGAGACCACGTATGTAACATACACACGACACATGTTTATACGTGTATGTATGTACCTCAAGACAGTCGGAATTTTTTTTCAGATTTAATGTAAAAATGATGAAAATCAATAAAATACATAAAAGACACATCTGTATTTATTGTTCACAGTTTATTGTATAGGTTTATCGACATTAGTTCCAGTCATGTATAGTTCTTGTTTAATCATGCTGTATATCTTGTCGTCGTTATTTATTTGTGTAACGATTGAATGGGGCTGATAACACACTTATATATTTTGTCACAAGAATTTTCAATTACTCATCTACCAGCATTCAGTCAGATATAGATGTCATACATGACTGTAAATCTTAACAAATTACCACCGTATCTACCACGAAGTCGGAAGTAACTTTTGTACCTTCATGTCAACTACAAAGCTACTTAATACTGCCATTTTAAAACATTCTGACACAATGGTCTTTACTTAATTTAGACATGACAATTGTATGTGCAAAAAGTAGTACACGTGTTTCACATGTATGTCTCACTTCCCAATATTGCAATAAATTACCCTCCTCTCCATATCATTTTATTCGCGGGGGATTTAATTTCGGTATGTTCGCGGTCAAATAAAATACTGCAAATTAGACACCTGTAAATCTAATACATCATACTTATGAAGTATCAGAAAGACAATATGTAACCAATAAAATTTATAAAAGTTATTACCAAACAAATTTAACCCTATATAAACATGCATGCATATCATATACATAAGTCACAACATGTTTATAAGCTTTACTTAAAAGCTATATACAAGGTACGTGTAAAACACTCATATCACAATCTTCATTTGTTTTGGAAACGGTCCTGCAAAAATCTTTCTCCCCGTGAATAAGTTCCTTTCCTTTAAACAACTATATAATATATTTTACTGGACATGTTAGTATGAATTTGTGTCCTTGTCTGCTCCCTGTGTTAAGATAATTGGCTTACAGCGAAAAGTTCTGACAGATTGACACATTTCATCCTTTATAAATCAAACCGACGCCGAAGTGCATTACAGAGCACAACATCAAGAGGATTATATAAGAAATTTCCCGAGACTTTAAAATGTATATACATATATACTCCTTTAAGTTATACATCAGCTTTAGGCTTACTTAAGTAACTTTGAAGTTGATATTTACACGCTGTATAAGTAATAGTTCAGGTGTAGGCTTGCTCATGAAGATAAAAAGTACAAGTAGATTAAGGTACATAAGCTCTCGCATCCAAATAACACACACACACACACACACACATTTTACAAGTAGTGTTAGATCTAAATTGGATTAAATTCATCTGTGCGGGTACATTGTAACCGGGTTATCTCTTTTACCATTAAAACTGGCTGCCGCTAGATAACTGATAAGTTTGTGAGTGTGGCGTGAAAAGACTTCCAAACAACCAGTAACAAGTGTCCGTATGTACACTTGTTATCGATATACATGTACGTGGACACTAATTACCCACTGATATTTAATACTGATACAACAGTGTGGATCTACACCAGATCACCATATATATCTACACCAGATCACCATATATATCTACACCAGATCACCATATATATCTAATTGCTCTTCAAAATGAAAATACAGTCCGAAATACTACACATCAAATATAATTGTGCAAGCATTGTTCTGGATGATACCTACCCTGGACACAAGCTTTCGGGGCATTCATTTGAATGTTAGAGATACAATCAATCGATATCTTACATTATAGAATCTATTTAAAGTAGTTTAGCCCATCTATTATTACACAAATGAATTTATAAACATCAGTAAATTCCTTTTCGCTTTATTTGATTTAGAGTGTAATTTCCCTGCCTGTTTGAGCCAATAGTGTTCGGGTAAGACGGAGTGTTCACAATTAAAAAGGATTGTTGAAAGTTTAGTACATAAGAATTTTAATGATACAATTAAAACTATCCTTTTAGCCTTAAGTGCATACAAAACTTCGGTTTTCATGGGTCGTAACGTGCAGACAATATATAAACTACGAAAATATCCATTGAGCTATTTACAGTTTTGTTGCAGAAAGTATACATAAATAATGCATGTTTGGAACAATTATGACTTGTAAACTATTGTAGTGTGTATGTGTACATTATGCGCATGTGTGTATCTGAGTATGATGTGAGAAATTGATATGAAAATGATCTTTTTCACTTTCTCACTACTGTCATTTCCTGGGTTGAATATTTTGGAAAACTGTATTTAACATCTATATGTATGGTGTGTCAGTGCTTTTATTTGTTTACTATATTCTGTATAGGCCCTTACAGATGTCAGTTATAAAGATTCGGGGACTACATAGATATTAAAAGCTTATCAGTCATTTTGTAAAGAAAATGTGTTCTTACCATTAATCAACGATAACATTCTATATTACTAGAAACTGTGTAAACGTTGTAGCTACGTGCGTTCTAGAAGGAACCGTGTATGCTTACTGCGTATTTAAACAAACTACATAGATATGTCCTTCATAGACACTTGTGAAGATAGATAGACAGATGAAAAAGAGACATATTATCAAAACTTAAATAGAAAACCATTGGCAAAATTTGATAGAAATATATCAAACATCGCTTAAGATATTCATCACTATTTGTATATAATTTAGAAGTTTGACTTAGAAATCGCCTTCAGCTGTACCTACCTGTACTGGAAAAATATTCCAATTTTGTTGTACTACATGCCTGGCTGATCGGAAATATGCAGATCGATATGTTTGTATATACACCTCTCCTCATCACCAGTTGTTTGTATATTCAAATCATCACGTTCTATTTTCTCTATACGAAGCCAGTAGAATCGATGCTACTTTACAAATATATCTACTACTACGTAAAGCTTGAATCTGCTGCTAAATCTAAGTCTGTTCACACAATACCTTTTAGCTGAAATGATATATACTGGTTCATTTGATATTAATGTTGTGCACTAATCTATGTCAAATAATGTATGCAATCTTGAGATGGAATGCTCTTTTTTAAAACGACTGGATGTATGTATAAAGCAGTGGTATGTTCGTTTCATCTTCCGATCTTTGATAGGTGCTATACTGTAACGATCAATTTCCACCACAATATTGCAATTATCGCAAAATTAAGTTATGAATTATTTTGTTAATTTGTTGAAATCACGGAAATTATATTTTTATAATGAATTATATTTTAAACATAAAACCAAAGTTTCAATTTTTCAAAAAATGTAAAAACAACAAAGTCTTTATCAGCTGAAGATAATACAAATAGTGAAATTAATAAACATATAGATATCACCTGTAAATTACGATCATCTATGATATAATACAAGTAGTGAAGATAATAAATATACAGATATCACCTGTAAATAACGATCATTTTTGATATAATACAAGTAGTGAAGATAATAAATATACAGAAATCACCTGTAAAAAACGATCATCTATGATATAATACAAATAATGAAGATAATAAACATACAGATATCACCTGTACATAACGATCATCTATGACATTACCAAATAATGAAGATAATAAGCATACAGATATCACCTGTAAATCATGATCATCTATGATATAATACAAATAATGAAGATAATAAACATACAGATATCATCTGTAAATCACGATCATCTATGATATAATAGAAATAATGAAGATTATAAACATACAGAAATCACCTGTAAAACACGATCAGCCATGACATTACAAAATAATGAAGATAATAAACATACATATATCACCTGTAAATCACGATCATCTATGACATTACCAAATAATGAAGATAATCTATGATATAATACAAATAATGAAGATAATAAACATACAGATATCATATGTAAATCACGATCATCTATGATATAATAGAAATAATGAAGATAATAAACATACAGATATTACCTGTAAATCATGATCATCTATGATATAATACAAATAATGAAGATAATAAACATACAGATATCACCTGTAAATCACGATCATCTATGATATAAAACAGATATTGAAGATAATAAACATACAGATATCACCTGTAAATCATGATCATCTATGACATTACCAAATAATGAAGATAATAAACATACAGATATCATCTGTAGTTCACGATCATCTATGATGTAATACAAATAATGAAGATAATAAACATACAGATATTACCTGTAAATCATGATCATCTATGATATAATACAAATAATGAAGATAATAAACATACAGATATCACCTGTAAATAACGATCATCTATGACATGACCAAATAATGAAGATAATAAACATACAGATATCATCTGTAAATCACGATCATCTATGCTATAATAGAAATAATGAAGATAATAAACATACAGATATTACCTGTAAATCATGATCATCTATGATATAATACAAATAATAAACATACAGATATCACCTGTAAATCACGATCATCTATGATATAAAACAGATATTGAAGATAATAAACATACAGATATCATCTGTAAATCACGATCATCTATGATATAATAGAAATAATGAAGATTATAAACATACAGAAATCACCTGTAAAACACGATCAGCCATGACATTACAAAATAATGAAGATAATAAACATACATATATCACCTGTAAATCACGATCATCTATGACATTACCAAATAATGAAGATAATCTATGATATAATACAAATAATGAAGATAATAAACATACAGATATCACCTGTAAATCACGATCATCTATGATATAAAACAGATATTGAAGATAATAAACATACATATATCACCTGTAAATCACGATCATCTATGACATTACCAAATAATGAAGATAATCTATGATATAATACAAATAATGAAGATAATAAACATACAGATATCATATGTAAATCACGATCATCTATGATATAATAGAAATAATGAAGATAATAAACATACAGATATTACCTGTAAATCATGATCATCTATGATATAATACAAATAATGAAGATAATAAACATACAGATATCACCTGTAAATCACGATCATCTATGATATAAAACAGATATTGAAGATAATAAACATACAGATATCACCTGTAAATCATGATCATCTATGACATTACCAAATAATGAAGATAATAAACATACAGATATCATCTGTAGTTCACGATCATCTATGATGTAATACAAATAATGAAGATAATAAACATACAGATATTACCTGTAAATCATGATCATCTATGATATATACAAATAATGAAGATAATAAACATACAGATATCACCTGTAAATAACGATCATCTATGACATGACCAAATAATGAAGATAATAAACATACAGATATCATCTGTAAATCACGATCATCTATGCTATAATAGAAATAATGAAGATAATAAACATACAGATATTACCTGTAAATCATGATCATCTATGATATAATACAAATAATAAACATACAGATATCACCTGTAAATCACGATCATCTATGATATAAAACAGATATTGAAGATAATAAACATACAGATATCATCTGTAAATCACGATCATCTATGATATAATAGAAATAATGAAGATTATAAACATACAGAAATCACCTGTAAAAACACGATCAGCCATGACATTACAAAATAATGAAGATAATAAAACATACATATATCACCTGTAAATCACGATCATCTATGACATTACCAAATAATGAAGATAATCTATGATATAATACAAATAATGAAGATAATAAACATACAGATATCACCTGTAAATCACGATCATCTATGATATAAAACAGATATTGAAGATAATAAACATACAGATATCACCTGTAAATCACGATCATCTATGCTATAATAGAATGAATGAAGATAATAAACATACAGATATCACCTGTAAATCATGATCATCTATGACATTACCAAATAATGAAGATAATAAACATACAGATATCATCTGTAGATCACGATCATCTATGATATAATACAAATAATGAAGATAATAAACATACAGATATTACCTGTAAATCATGATCATCTATGATATAATACAAATAATGAAGATAATAAACATACAGATATCACCTGTAAATCACGATCATCTATGAAGATAATACAAATAGTGAAGATAATAAACATACAGATATCACCTGTAAATCACGATCATCTATGCTATAATAGAAATAATGAAGATAATAAACATACAGATATTACCTGTAAATCATGATCATCTATGAAGATAATACAAATAGTGAAGATAATAAACATACATATATCACCTGTAAATCACTATCATCTATAATATAAAACAGATAAAGAAGATAATAAACATACAGATATCACCTGTAATTCACGATCATCTATGCTATAATAGAAATAATGAAGATAATAAACATACAGATATTACCAGTAAATCATGATCATCTATGATATAATACAAATAATGAAGATAATAAACATACAGATATCACCTGTAAATCACGATCATCTATGAAGATAATACAAATAGTGAAGATAATAAACATACAGATATCACCTGTAAATCACGATCTTCTATGATATAAAACAGATAGTGAAGATAATAAACATACAGATATCACCTGTAAATCACGATCATCTATGAAGATGATACAATAATAGAGATAATAAAACATACCGAAATCACCTATCAAAATAATGTGGAATAAAGATAATACTTGCTCACGAAGTGAGTTAGATGAAAGACAATGTACAGAGTAAATGCGACATGTAAATTACACTGACATACTCGGATCATGATAAGTAAGATAATATTTGTACATAATATTTAAATAGTGAACAATTCACAACACAGCAAACAATGCTGTGAGCTACATGCGTCATGGAGTAACCGATTTTCTTCAATGGAGCGAAAGACTGGGTTGAATTAGTTTCATTTTGTAAGTAAGTTATTTATTCTTATTTACCGAATAGGGATTGACTTAATCAACATTATGATGGTAAAAAGTAAAAGTGAAGATGTACCAATTGATAATCGAAAATCAAGGCCATTAGAACACGACAGATTAGATGTGTAAATGGTCTCAACATGAAGAACAATCGCAAATCCAAAACGGAATAGGTCCAGGTGTCCGGAAGGACTCAGCGTCCCCTACAAAGGGAGGAAATTTATGAATAAAACAAAGGAAATAAGGTTGTACAAATTAGGTCATTGAAGGTGTGCGTGTATACGTAAAAAGCATAAATATACTAAAGCGTCAGGAAGACCATGGGGCAGCATACAAAACAGGAACATTCCACTGCAACAGGTGGAACCAGGTGCCAAAGAATGAATATAATAATCCCCTTTCGTCGGATCACACCCAGTGTGGTCCGTCGCCATAATCAAATATCATTAGGCATAACCCCTATAATCCATCAATTTGTTCCTAAGTAACTCAACACTGTATATGGGAGAACGTGATGGGTGTAAATACATGGCCATTTCAACCGCAAAATGTGCATATGAAATGTTTTTACAACGATAAGGATAAATATATAAGTCTAAAGGAACGAATGGTGGTTCTATAAAGGCAATTGTCATTCTATAATTTTTGTGGAGAATTGGCAAAGAATTCCGTAGAATATCATTAAGGTCTTTCAAGACGGGGTGATAAGTATTCACCAGGGGAACGCTGCTGCTTTCCATTTTAGACTGTATTTCTGTCTTTATTGGAAATCTCATCAATTGCAGTTTGCACAGTCCTAGCCTTGTAGCCTCTGTTACAAAGGTTGTTTGTAAGAGTTGTGTAGACGTCGTACACGGGAGTCAGACCAATGGTGCCGTAAGTCGCGAGTCCGAACCCAGGTCGGGACAATAATAATATTAATAAAATATAATATTTCAATGTTTTGTTTTTACTCAATTAAACCAAATCTAAATGTGTTTGAAACACCAATACCTTAAATGGATTTGGCAATGTATTGATTTATTCAATAAAATCTTTTAATATAACTATATGTACGGTACATAAAATAGTTTTTTTTTTAATTTCAGGTGTAAATGGCGACATTTCCTTAGTTTAACCAGCGATTAAGCTTAACATTAAAAGACAAAATTATCTTAAGACTAAATTATTATACTGAGCAATTCATTACATGTATACATCTCCCAGATATAAAGTAAAACAACTACTGCAAACTACGTGACATGTATAAAGACACTAATTGTTGTATAAACACGTAGTTCCAATAATGTTTTTAGTGCTCGATAATCAGACCATCCGAGGAGTACTCGGTTAACTGGTTACTCGTTTTGCAAGCCTAACATATATAATTGACTGTGGAGTCACTGTAAGTGGTATACCCTTCATACAATGCTTAAGCGGCATGTGTTTTATAAGATGGATATTTATGAAACATATGAGATATTTCCATCTCAATCAACAATCAATATAAAAATAGAATACACTACTATTGTCTTAACCCTTTGAACCCTATATGCCATAAAGCACTTGTCTAAACAATATAAATGAGCATAATTAGGGTTGAAAAGGTTAGATTAAAAGATTCGTGTATGGGTAAGGAATGACGAAGATGTCGAAATCACGGTGAGACATATAAAAAATCTTATATTTAAGACAACCATAGTGTATTTTGATTACCCTGCAACTCAACGATTGCTTTAAGTGAAAAATAAGTATATTAGTTTGCTACATAGTGTTCTAAGGAAACTAAAACGAAAGACAAAGTCGGAACTATGAAAAGTAACACAAATACAAGTACACGGCCTAATCAAAATATTGCAATGGAAATTATTAATCTAAAGGAGTATTAACAAGTGTTGTATCAACGTATACAATGTAAGTTTATTGTTCCATGTTGTTGGAAATTTGGCAGGTGTGGAAATCACGAGGCAGTCGAATACCGATACAATTCATTCAGTGACAATTATTTATTAATTCTGGTTCTGATTGCAGGATATTCTTTATTTCAATCATTAAATCCTCTCTTATATCCATCAAACAATTGAAAAACTCGTAATGTATCAGACATGTTTCAGTCATTTCTGTATCTGTGTGTGGCTGCATGTCAGTATGTATTACTGTATCTGTGCGTGGCTGCATGTCAGTATGTATTTCTGTATCTGTGTGTGGCTGCATGGCAGTATGTATTACTGTATCTGTGCGTGGCTGCATGTCAGTATGTATTACTGTGTCTGTGTGTGGCTGCATGTTAGTATGTATTACTGTATCTGTGTGTGGCTTCATGTGAGTATGTATTTCTGTATCTGTGTGTGGCTGCATGTTAGTATGTATGGCTGTATCTGTGTGTGACTGCATGTCAGTATGTATTTCTGTATCTTGTGTGGCTGCATGTCAGTATGTATTACTGTATCTGTGTGTGGCTGCATGTCAGTATGTATTACTGTATCTGTGTGTGGCTGCATGTCAGTATGTATTACTGTATCTGTGTGTGGCTGCATGTCGGTATGTATTACTGTATCTGTGTGTGGCTGCATGTCAGTATGTATTACTGTATCTGTGTGTGGCTGCATGTCGGTATGTATTTCTGTATCTGTGTGTGGCTGCATGTCAGTATGTATTACTGTATCTGTGTGTGGCTGCATGTCAGTATGTATTACTGTAATTGTGTGTGGCTGCATGTCAGTATGTATTTTTGTATCTGTTTCTGTGGCTGCATGTTAGGATGTGTGGCTTTATTCGTTCCGTCTGTGTGAACGTCATCGTTGTGGTATAACTTCTTGTAATAAAAATCAGGATAAAATATCAAACTTCTTCTAAACATGATTTTAATTTATATACAAAATACTTACTTGCACAATATTTACACAAGTATATTCATATTTACAAAAGTGGATTCGTGCCAAGTCGCTTGGAAGCCATGCCCCCTGGCGACAGCACAACCCTTGCGTCTCTCTCTATCTGTATCTCCCAGTGTATCTACATCTCGAGTGTATCTATATTTGGTCACTTACTATCTATTTATACTAAGACACAAGACACGGAAAACTTTGTTCAAACACATGTTGACAGGTAAACATGTCTGCTCCTTTAGTATGACGTACAGTTATGTAAGTGACTAGAAACATACATGGGTTTTAAACAGTACATAGATATTGCTTTGCCTAAAGATAGACTTACTAAGATGTAGAATGTTTAACTTAGATCGCCAATATATGTCTTTAATAGCTGTACCTAATAATATCATAGATGCAAATAATAGTGAACAAGAAGTTGACATGGATATTAGATAGAGTAATGATTTATAGGGTTTTTGGTTTTTAGAATTGTTGTTTGAAGGATTCCAGATGAGGCAACTTGCCTGCAATGTTCTTGTATTTATCTATCAAAACTTATGTGAACTATCAGTATCCTTTTACGACACATGCTTTGTGTAACAATGGATTAACAACTAAAAGCTAAAACTCCACTGAATTTACCATAAACACACCATACAGAAAAGCTACAATTGATGTAATAAATCATTTCTCCAAGGAAATTAAGCTTATTGCAAAAAAGGCACATTTTTTAACACCTCGTTGAACAGTCCAATTCAATTTAGGTGTTTATATAATATGAAAGCTAGAAACAATTAGATATTGGTAGGCTTTACTAATTATACAACCCTCTAACCTTTAATTGTAAAGATATAGATATATTCTAGGAATACTAGTAAGTGAAAATGATTTTTCGTAGGATATAAACTAGCTGACAAATAGGTTAAACTGATAATGTTAATGGTAATATGACATTTAATTGGCACAGAATGAAAGGAACCAGTGAGGAATTCAATAATTCTGATCTATGCTGTGATTTAGATAATGACGGGTAAAGAGAACAAATGACAAGTCTACATTATCTGAAAATTATTTGTCATATTTAAAAAAAAATGGGATTTGAATTTGACAAATAATCGCTGTAATATGAGTTATCGATTTTATGAATCCAGGAGTTTCTGTAATTCAAGAATATTAGATATATGAAACTAATCTTCTAATATCTTACCCAGAGGGTTTTTAACAGTAGTAAAATGGCATTATCCTCTTCACTAGTAACTAAACCAGGTAACAAATTTATTTTGACAAATGATTTGTTGCTAAACAACTTAATAATAATCAATACAGCAGACTGAAGTGTGAAAGGAGTAGTGATTTCCTAGAACAATGTAAGATATAGACATGTTAACGTCCGGATCATGTATATATTTACATTATTGCCGCTTCTAAATAAGAACTAATACCTCTACTTTGTAACAGTTACAGCTGTACATGCATTTATTAACATTTTAGGCAGGCCATTTGAATCCATTATATGTGAACTAAATTAAACTGGCTTTAGTTTATTATTTGCGTTTAATGCATTTTATTCCATTAGATGGTGAAGTAAATTCAAGCTTTATCTACATCTATTTTTGTATCGCGTGTGTTATGTATTGACAATTTTCTGTACGAATTAGAGCTTAATTCTTACAATTTCCAATGACTCCATCTTAGGCAAAATTATTTACTAATATCGCGTATTGTTGTTGTAGTATTTCAATCTGTTTCACCTTCAACACTAGCATTATATGAAGTACCTGTTTTATTGTCATTTTGTTGTTAACAGACTAAACATGTGTATGGTTTTATTTGACGTTTATGTAATCGTACCGCTAAATACTACCGAGATGTTGAGGTAGTTTTCTAGTTATTTTAAAAGGTAAAAATAACGTTCATTTCCAAAGTTATTTCGATAAATTTATTGCTTTTTATATGAAAATATATCGATCGCAAAATTTCTTTTTTATGTTTAGAAAACACTAAGTATCTCCAGTTTCGAGATCACTTCGCTCACAAGACGGTGAAATTTGAAATCCAATCAAGGCCTCAAATACACTAGTATATATGTGATGTAGCATTAACATTACCAATTTCTTGCACGGCTTACTTTACGACAAATACTCTGGACATATCTGAAATTTGCATAAACATCAATCATCTTGTTGACGACCACGTGACCATGTCCAGACCGCTCCAAACCACTTATCTAACAGTATCTTACAACATTCCGACGATTGAAGGTCGTTTTTTGTTTTTATTTAGACAGCTTTTGATATCATAACATATCATTTTCTTACAGTGTTTATACAAACATTTCCAACATTGCACAGCGAATGTACATCTTTAACCATGTAATGACAGATATTGTTATGATTATTTTCTTACTTGTAAATCATTTCACGGTGATTTATTAAAAACCTGCAATTGGTATAATAACCTGATTTTCGATAATTTAATAAAACTAGTTTTGTAAGAGAGAGAGAGAGAGAGAGAGAGAGAGAGAGAGAGAGAGAGAGATCTATTTGTAGTACAATAAAGTCAATAAAGATTAAATATCATTTTACATTTACCAAATTTAAAATGCGACAGTTTTTATTTGTAATATTGGTATTAGTGATCAATGATGTAAACTGTGTAACTGTCAAAATATTAATTTTCCAGGACTTCAGACTGCAGTTCACATGGCTGTCATGTGACCACATCAAATCTGAAAAATTTCCGCAAGAAAAATTGCTAAATGTCCAAAATATGTGAAATGACTACAAGTCTGCAGTTCAAAATATATGAGATGACTACGAATCTGCAGTCAAAATAAATGAGATGACTACGAGTCTACAGTCAAAATATATGAGATGACTACAAGTCTGCAGCCAAAATATGTGAAATGACTACGAATCTGCAGTCAAAATATGTGAGCTGACTAGGAGTCTACAGTCAAAATATATGAGATGAGTACAAGTCTGCAGCCAAAATATGTGAGATGACTACGAGTCTACAGCCAAAATATGTAATATGACTACAAGTCTGCAGTCAAAATATATGAGATGACTACTAGTCTGCAACCAAAATATATGAGATGACTACGAGTCTGCAGTCCAAAATATGTGAGATGACTACGAGTCTACAGTCAAAAGATGTGAGGTGACTACAAGACTGCAGTCAAAATATGTGAGATAACTTGTCTATATCACAGATAATTAGTATTACCTCGAAATAGTACAAATATTCGAAATATATTACTAATTAATATGTACATGTATGTGTAAAATCTGAAATAAAACTAAAATAAATTCATAAATTTTTATACATACATAAAGATCTTTAAAGATAGGGAACTGAAAATTACAATGTAATGTACATGTATAAATATAATCATTGAGGGATAAGCTGAGAGCAAAATCTGTTTACGTTTGAATATGTACGTATCATATTGTGAAAATTATGTGAACACTTAAGTTGGACACAGTGTATTCATATGTGTATAGTGTACATGTATGTTCTTGTCTTTTTGGACCTTGCAGGGAGCCTGGACCTGTGAGGGTATATGTAACAGGCTCGTTAATAAACATTAACGAAAAAAAAAAAAAAAAAAATATGTGAGATGACTACAAGTCTGCAGTCAAAAATATATGAGATGACTACGAGTCTGCAGTCCAAAATATGTGAGATGACTACAAGTCTGCAGTCAAAATATATGAGATGACTACGAGTCTGAAGTCCAAAATATGTGAGATGACTACGAGTCTGCAGTTCAAAATATGTGAGATGACTACGAGTCTGAAGTCCAAAATATGTGAGATGACTACGAGTTTGCAGTTCAAAATATAAGGCAAATCAGCTGTCGTTCGCCTTCAGGATGGAAGCGTCTCGAAGGTTATTGCAAGTATAAAATGATGGCAGTTTTAATGCAACAGAGGGAACACAGATGTTGTATACTATGAACGTTGTTCTGGAAATTGTAGAAATACAAGCTAATCAAAAGTTTAAACGGACATTAAATATTTGTAAAGTGCAAAAAAAAAACCAAAAAAAAAAAACCAAAAAAACCGGACAAATTATAAATGTAAAGGTTGAAAAATCATATATGAAATACGTCTCGCAACGACATTTGTATATGAGGATAACTTGTAGAGATATAAGGAACAAATATATCAACAGAGAATGATATAAATACTGAATGAAGTTCATCAACAAATGATAATAGCGAAACATTAATGGCAACATTCACAAATCCCGATGTAATAGCAAATTCTTGTTTGACTTGTAACAGTAGTTATAGATTATCGTTATAAATAAACTTTGAGTATCAGAACATCAGCAAATTGTGTGATATTTTGGGACCTAATGATGGGAAAACAAAGCCACTGCTGTTAAAACTTTTGATTCCTTTGACATTCAGTATGTAATTTTGTCAAACATCCCGATATTCGTACAAAAATATACAAACTTCTTCATCAAATTTAGAAATTTAAAGTAAAATAATAAGTAGTAGTCACAAACAACGATTAATTCAATACTTCTGAAATGTTGACTTTAAACAGCATTCTTGTATCCGTGTGGCATTGATATGTATATGAAATGTTCACAAGTAGGACAGGCTCACATTGCTTCATCTTTGCAATATGAAAATATAAAAACACTTTGGCCGTGTCGAAGTGCTGTAACAAATAGGAAAGAAAAGATGACAACTGGCAAATTGAAGGCATAATTTTCCATCGGTTTCTTGAAATCTATTAAGTAAATTGCCCGAGTATGAAGCTTGAATTTGTAGCATTTGTTTGCCATGATATATTGCATTGACACAAGTCGACAGAGCATCATTGATCTATTTATATGTCAGCTAAAGGTCACAATACCTTCCAGTTTTTCAACTGATGTGTCGGCTACGTATGAATTAAGATACAGATTGACTGATAAAAACTCTTAATGGTACAAAGAATTATACATACATATTCCAGCTATATTTGTTTTTCCGGACCACACCTGCTTATTGAAAAAATAAACGTAACCCTAGCCCCTGTTTTAGAAGGTAACATACGTCAGAATTGTATAAGGATTTTGTAACAATGTAACATTTTAGTATATGTTTTTTTTAATTTCGGAATTCGTTTTAGTTTATTTTTCAGACTATTATTAGGCCTTGTATGATACCACTTCTTTCAGAAAAAGTCTTATTGACATTAACGATCACTTTGAGCATTTGTTTTGGTCTGTTTTGTAAACTTATAACTTTGGTATTTTGATATATTAACCGCAATACTGTAGTTATTCGTCATCTCACTTATACGAACATACACTTTATCACACTTATTCTTTGTAATTTCTTAATGGCAAGTCGACAAAAATGATAATAGGCGTCGTGAAACTTCATTGTATATATTGAAATCTAAGTAAAAAAGCTAAAATAGCACACGAAAATAAAAACAAAAAAGGAACAGATATTTTCGATGTTATGAATTGTACATCCAGTCTACTCTCAGTCTTTGTACGGACTTCAAACATATTGTCCAGTAACAAATGTTTATGTATATCACCTACAGACTATATCAGTTGTTATTCAGGAATTCGTGTCAACACAGTGTCTACAATATGTTCGGTATTATTGATTACCTAGATATTTGAATGATACTTCAGCATCTATGTTACATTTCATAGAAAATATTGAGCATCAAAGGACCGTGATGAAATCGAAAGGAAATTTGTAGACCAAGGGCCTGTTTAACGAAAGGTCCGAAGTGTCCGACTTGGTCTTAGGACCACAATTAGGGCTTTTTATGACCAAATCATGCCTTTCTTTTTTAATGACTTCTTCTCTATATTATATAAACACATATGAATATGACTTTCAGGTAGTTTAGTGTTAATTAGATCAATTGACGTAAGACTGGATTTAGGACTACATCTTGATAAACTTGTCCCAGCAATTTATCTTTTGGTATATTTGGTGAATGAATGCACCCTAAAGGATTATCAACAGCAAAAGATAAGCCAAGACATGTACCAAATTAAAATCAAACAGTAAATGTCCTTCAAAGCGAGATAATTTGCAGCTACAAATTAGGACGCCGTTATGCCTTGCAATTTTCATAATTTTCATATATTTATCATTTCTTTGCCTGGAATGTAAATGCCTTCGAGAAACATATAATCCACAGAAAAAAAGCTGTGGGCGTATCATCAAATATGCAGAGGATTTCAACAAGAATCAGTATGGAAACTGTAAGGGAGGGAACCGAATGAGAAAAATGTTAAGAAAAATTAAAAGTAATTTTCTTCCTTCAAAAGTAATTTTATATTCAATTAGGTAAATGGCTATTAAAGCATTGGTGATCGATTTTTTGCAAGCATATATAAGCCTTACATGATTATTGTAATGAAAGTTGAAGATAAAGGTGAAACCCGACACCTTCATAATATCGTTAGAATTAAGAAACCTAAGGATTTATGTCAATGTGTTGAATCAAGACCGTTAGTGATTTATGAATCAAGACGTTGATAGTATAGCAATGTCGTGTCGTATGTAATGAATGACAAAATTCGCAGATAAAAATAATATGTATATGTTGTAAACTCTTGATTGGTGAAATGTCTTTTTGTTTGGCTACTATTAGAAGTAAACAAAAGCAAATATGTGGTCATACAATAAATTATACTAAACACAAACATTTAAAACAAAATATAAGTGGCAAAATGTGATATACTGCAACAATACATAAAGTGAATCAGACTTTAGTCTAAGTCACACTAATTGTGTCCACTGGTACTTAGACTATAGTGATAAACTATAGGATACTACAACAGTACATAATGCATATTAAACAAGTAGCAAAATGAAAGATGCTACAACAATATATGGAACAGATTACACAAGTGGCAAATTGTACAAAGAACAAAACATAAAATAAATGAATAAGCACAGTGACAAAATGAAAGTAAAAATAACAGTTATATAACGTGATGCAAAAATGTATAAAATAGTAAACATTGAAAATAACAAAGGATAGAAGTTTATTGTTTGTTTGTTTGTTTATTGTTGTCCGATGGACAGGAAACCAAAAAAAGTCAGTGACGTAATAAAGCATACGAAAATAAGACTTTATATTGATAAAGTTGTTGTCGTAATTTACAATGACTGTAACAAGGAAAGACAACAGTAACGGAAGTACGTTTTCAAGCAAAAGAGCATTTATCATACAAAGGGAGACAACTACTGATAATTTGACTTTTTAGACGTCTCATTTCATTTATCTAATAGCGATAATTTCCCTTTGAACTAAAGGCTTTCTTTCACAGAATAAGAAAGTTATTTTTACTTTTCCTATTATTACATGTTTTATTTATGGAAAATCATAATTCATTTCATTGTTTACATAAACCTAGCATCTGGTATTTCGGTACCAGCTGATAATCTTATTCCAGATTAGCATTTGACACTGATAACGCCATTTAAATTATAAATTATAAAAAAACTAAGATACAATGGTTACTCTTAGACGGATGTGCATTTCGATTTGTTGGTTGTATTATACCACTTTCTCTTTAGAAAATCTTTTTAAAATTGGAGCTACATTGATGAAATCTAATTGACAGAAACGATCGTCTTGAGCATTATAGCTTTGATATTATGTATATAATATTTACAAAATAACGCAGGTATAACGCTTTGAGAGTTCGCTATTTTATTTACAATGCTTATCATTTGAAGGCCTCATCTTGTACAAATCTCTCTCTCTCTGTCTCTGTCTGTCTGTCTGTCTGTATCTGTCTGTCTCTGTCTCTCTGTCTGTCTCTGTATCTCTGTCTGTCTCTCTGTCTCTCTCTGTCTCTCTCTCTCTCTCTCTCTCTCTCTCTATATATATATATTTGCAATTGTTCTTCGTGTTTATCGTATTTTAATAGACTTGGTGTTTCGAATATCCATTAGTACCTCTTCATTATAATGCATTTATGTACATACAGTAATTCTTTAGTTTTTCGTTTCCAGAGGTCCTTGTTTGTCCATTTTTACCGGATGTGTATCTATGTCCTGGACATTCTATTGATTTTTACTTTGGTATCTGAGATTTTTATATTTTAGTAGACAGTATTATAAAAGCAATAACAAAGTTATAGTATAAAAAACGGGCCAAGACAAATGCTCAAGACGATCGTTTCTGTCAATTAGACTTCCTCAGTTGAGCTCCGGTTTAGAAAAGATGCTTATTTTCGGAAGAAAATGTGATATCATAAAAGGCTAACCCTGTATAAGAGTAATCATTGCGAAAATGATTACCATCGTTGCTTCTGAAGAACGAATGTATTAAACAGCTAGAATTGAAATGCAAAATTGTATTTCAATAAAAGTATTTCAAATTAAATTCCATAAAAGACATTTGAAAATAAAGCTGCCATACGGTGGCTACGTGGCTTTGCGACTAGATATTGTATAGCCCGGAGTGCCAAATCTGTGCTAAATAAAACTGCCGTCGTTGATGACAATTCAAAATGGGATATCTGTTAAAGACTCTATTTGCTCTACAGCTATCAGTGATCTCCTGACGAACTATTCGTTCTTATGTTCAGTCCTATCCAACGATTTCGAATCCTGAGTCACTCACGACCTAAATAAAGGAACTCACGAGTGACGTCATTATGTTATGAATTTACTTATTATCAAAGAAAAAGTAATATATAGTTCCTTCCCAATCGCATGTCCACTGCATGTAAAATTAACATCAATCAGAATCGAGTTTTAATTCAAAATTCAATTACACGATTGAAAATTTTCTCATTCCTGATCGGACTTTATTCTTAAATCCAGTAAATAGTTTTCAACTCAGATGCGTCAGCCTCATCTATATTTGATAATATACATATCATGAGAACATGCATTGCGTAAGAATGTATATACGTGTTAAATTTGTTTTATCCTATGTATATAACATATTCCAACGTATATTTATATAAACTTGTTATATATATATATATATAAATCTTTAGGATGTCCAGGATATAGGTACAAATCTGGTAAAAGTTGGACACACACGGACATCTGGAAATCAAGAGGTGGTGTCAGGTGTCATGGAGGAGTAAGCATCCCCTGTCAACCGGTCACACCCGCTGTGAGTCCACAGTCAAATCCAAATGAAATATTTGAGGTATGAATCCTCGTCACAATTGGTACAAGGTATATATAATTACGAAATTCACAAAGATGCTATCATTACGTACGGTTATTATGTTGATAAATTCATGTAATAGATTAATCAACATAATAACTGTACTTACATTGTATTCATTTGAGAGAGAGAGACAGAGAGAGACAGAGAGAGAGAGCATTCATATATTGTTTCGGTGTATTTTATTCGTCGTAATATTTGTCTGCAATATTAGGGGTGGATATGGGGCGTAGACGCCGGTCATTCTATAAAACCGATTAGGGCATTTTGACACATTTAAATATCTAACTGACCAAACAAATTTGAAGTTAGATGTATAGGGACCTGTTTAGCATTGTTATCAAGTACAATATGGGAGAGATTAAATGTATTTTGATTTTAAATTTGAGTACGAATTTTGACATTTCGACATAGTCCGTATTGGTGGGGATTGTAGTGTGGGTGTTAAAGGTTTTTACAAACATTTGGGTTGGTATTTTGAATGAATGAATTTCTCCACTTACTGATAAGATAATAATGTACATGGGTCAAGTACAAAACAGGGAGATGAAAACCCCGGTAAATATTTCAGACAGTGATATTTGACATCAAATAAATAAGGTGTATGATACAAATATATCGTTACGATATATCATGTTAATCACTTTGACCATTACCTTATTTACTTCGGACTACTACGTCTGAAATACACGTCCTCTTACTGTCTAAATATATTTCACGTTGGCCTTGGTGTAAATTAAATGTATCATGAACGCCGACATTTTGTATTCTTCAGACACTGCCGTATGACTAAGGTGTCATGTTGGAGATCCCAGACATCTCAGTTTTCACGCTGGTGTCTAAACTTTAAGTACAGAATACAAAGCCACCGCAGACCGGGTTAAATAACTTATTTTTTTTATCCCTGTTCGTCGCCATTGAGATTGCAGGTTGAAAATAAATACAATGAATGGTATTTTAAAGTCAACAAAAACATTTTATGATAGCAGAAGATTGAACTGATGTGTACGTGTACCTCTAAGACAAACAAATGAGGATAAATGGTTTAACAAATGAGGATAAATGGTTTAATTATAATTATGAAGTTGTTGAGAATGTGCAGTCGTTATATGTAAAATAATATTTGGTCAGTGCATTGCAGATCAATTTCTTTAAAGAATAATTCAAAATATTTCGAATTCTTTTTACTCCTAGCTTTCGGATAACCGCCGATGACCAGTTCTTCATTATGGGAGTAAAATGGGGATTACAAAGATTTAATATAAGCCTCGTATACATCTAGATAAGCATAATGAAAATATGTGACCGAGGGGCTAAACGTTCGCCTTATTAATTTTCAAATAAACCCTGAATGTCATATAGCTGAAGAGTCCAGCTGAATAAGAACGTGTCTTTGTGCTAAAAATCTCCTTATTATGGGTTAGAGTTTTACTTTAAAAATCCGTACGATGCTGTTGTGCTTAAACACAATTGTTGTAAACCTTAAATTAACCGTTTTCGTAGGATCCAGCCTTGGGATATCCGTGTCATTGAAAACAGTCACAATCTGACTTTTTAGAAGTTCGGAAAAAGAACAGATCTAATCGGCGTTTAATCCCATTAGTCAATAGGGCGAAAGAATAAAATCCTCGGTAATTTGCCCCGCGGAAGGATAAATACATATGAATGTCTAGATATTTTTACAGTATGCAAAAGATTAACGAGTTCAGATCCAGTTATGTGTAACTTTGGAGAAGTATAACAATGATTAAGTCTATGTACGATATTTTGTACAATACAAGTTTAATACTTTAAACAATTATAGACACAATAATAAAAACAAATGATAAAAACGGAACGAGAAATGGCAGTTAGTTAACAGTAACAGGATCCAGCTGCACCTATAAATATAAATACCAATTTAACAAATCAGGTATTAATTATCTTGGCAGTCAATTGTAAAATAAGATAAGTTAATCAATATGTTATAACCATTATTTTAATGTTGCTGTTGAACAAAATGAACGTTAAATTAATCCAATCTCTGTCTTAAAATAAGAGCACCATTTAATAGCTATTAAGATCTATCTAAATGTTTGTAATTAAGCGTCACCAATGAGAACAGTGCATTTCCGATATTTCTGTCTATAAAAGCAATATATAAAACTTTGCAGCATATGTCATTCACCATTTCTGATATACAATATTTAAAAATATTCTAAGTATGAAAAGTAAATCGTTATTTTGGTGATAAAAAATAATTTCCCAACAACTTTAAGCATTACTTTCCGTTCGGGACTCTCTCTATTGTGAAGTCTTACAGTGTAAAAAACAACAACAATAATAAAATCTACAAAACTACTTAAACGTTGGTGGCCACAAGAACTGACATGGGTATAAATAACGTACCCGTCCGTCATAAAGACGAGCTCATTGTATTGGGTGTTTGTCTGTATCAGCTAGACTTTCCTACATAACACCACAGAGATCTGTTTATCAGATAAGATTTTAATGCACAGTTGTGAATAATGACGTACATTCTGTTTAACTAAGACTGGCACGAAAACTTTAAATTGTCATTAAATGATGAATTTCAGATATCAGATAAGGACCTAATATTATTTTAGCCTGAAAGCTATCAAGTTATGACATCTTAAACGTTTCTAAATACCGAATGTTTACACACTGAATGTTATCGCTAAAATCTAGAAACGAAGGCAAAAAATCTGCCATAATGAACTCCAACACCAACATACAAACCAGTTTGCAGCTTCAAACGTGGGTCATATAAGTGCTTGAAAAAATTCACCTCAGAAATTCAGATAACCGAACAAATTAGAATTATATTGGAGATGTATATTAGAACAAAGAGTCATACTTGTAAAGTAACGCCCTTGAAAGATGAAAGGTCAATATTAACATTTGATTTTCAAATTTATATAACAATGTGATATATTGTTGTAGCAAAGCTGATATCGGTTTCAACCATTTGTGCGTTTGTTCATCAAATATTTCTTTCTCACAAGTAGTGCTTGCTAAAACTTAGGACTTTCTATATATAAAATATATGTATTGGTGTATATTCAAAACAACTAAATGTTTCTGAATCTGAAAACCAAAAATATATCGTGATAAACTACAGCATTACTGATATTCCGATGTTAACAATGAAATAATGAATATATAAAAATACATTTTGTAATTAAATTTTGTCTGCTGCATCCAGTTTGGTGTTCCTTCCATTGCTTTGTTTGGAAATGTAAAACAGTAAATCAAATACTACCTCTACCTTCATCAACACAATTTGTTTTACAAGTGTGACTTGTGTGGATTCAAATTTATCCGTCTATACTGTCCATATAGTGTGTTAGGCAACTAGAAATCCTATAGGTATTATATATAACCGGTATGATTGGTTTAGTCAATAATTGGACGTCAGGACGATTTCTACGTCAACTAAAAATATTGATGACCATGGCATCAGTTTCAATATACTAATTGATTTGACTATACTAATTTGGAGTCTTAGTATGGTGTTGCTTTTAGTCGATTTCATTTAATGAAATATTGGGAACTTGGAGCAACTATAAAAAAATTATTACATTTTTCGTTGTGAAATATAAGGTTTATTCAACTGAATACATTTATTGTTTCTAAAAATAAGACTTCATGCGCGAAATCAATTTACACTGTTATTTTCACTCGGCCAATCAAAATACTTTTCAAATTATGCGACTACTTTTTCTTGTTTTATCAGAAATAAATATATCATATATTGAATATATGGTTTAGCCAATTTTATACTAATGACATTTTTATTTCATCCTGTTGGGCAGAAGAATACATATCTGACATTTATACATTATGTTGTGAAATATTCTTCTTCTGCCTCACGCGATGAAATAAAAATGTTATTCATAAAAAATGGCAAATATCCTCTTTTTTAAGTTGTGTTTGGTTATTCTCTGTAGAAATTCTGAAACGTTTGCATCATGTATTACGCATCATATCAACCATAAAAGTTACGAACTGTAAACGCTTGTCCACTTCAAACATTTGTGACATCATTTCTAAAAGCTAAAAGTCATACGATGGTTGATAAAATATCGTATTCGAAAACTTAAAGGAACTATGAAAACACGTTATCCCTCTGTATTTAGTGATCCAGAAGTAGTAACTGAACTGGATAGATTACATGACCAATATGTACTGGTACCAGCAGACAAAGCCTCAAATAATATAGATTTTATTTGTAAGGCACATTACTTTAATTGTTTATTAGAAGAACTTGGGTTTAATACGAATTCTGGTAATCCTACATACACACGTAGCTCACTTTCAAAGGACGAGATCCTTCAAAATCACGTGTCCGTATTACGCTCATTTGATATAGCTACAACGGATACCGATTATGAGCTACCATATTTATATTGGATACCTAAACTTAATAAAACCCCATATAAGCAAAGATACATAGTAGGATCCAGCAAATGGTCTACCAAACCTTTATCTTTACTCCTTACCAAGATATTGCCAGCCGTTAAGGAGAAACTTCAACAATACTGTACAGTTGCTTATTCCAGAAGCGGTGTAAATCAGATGTGGATACTTAAAAATTCTAAACAGCTTTTAGAAAATTTGAAGGCACACAATTTTTCTCGAATTCACAGTATCAAAACATATGACTTCTCTACTCTTTACACAACTATTCCACATAAAAAATTAAAAGAAAGACTTTTTAGCATCATAGACAATTGTTTTTTCACTAGAGGTGGTACCCGAAAATTTAAATATCTAGTGATTGGCTATCAGGATACTTATTTTGTCCGACACCATTCTGATTCTACACATAAATACTATGAAGGTGATATAAAAACATGCTGGAATTTCTAATAGACAATATATATAATGTTCTGAGACGTTGTCTTTCAACAAACTGTCGGCATTCCTATGGGAACCAATTGTGCTCCTTTATTGGCAAACCTATTCCTTTATTCATACGAAGCAGACTTCATTCAGAAACTGCAGAATCAAAAGAAGAAAAAGTTAGCGGTGTCCTTTACTTTGACATTTAGATATATCGACGACGTTTTGTCAATTAATAATGACAATTTTCATACATATGCCAATGCGATATATTCCACCGAACTAGAAATTAAAAATACAACAGAATCAAGCACACACGCTTCATGCTTGTGACATTTTACTTAATATAGACACAGACGGCAAATTGGCAACTAAGCTATACGACAAACGCGACGATTTCGGCTTTCCCATCGTAAATTTTCCACGTGTACAACATATGAAGATTTCATATACAGAGGTAAACTACTCACTGACAAATTATTGACACAGGGATATCGAAAACCGCGTTTAATGTCAACGTTCCGCAAATTTTACGGTCGGTATAATAGACTTGTTTGCGATTACTTTGTTTCACTAAGTGAAATGTTGAGTTGCCTTTTCGTTGGCGGTTGTTGAGACGTCTGTGACGAGGATTCACTCCTTACGTATTTAATTGGACTTTGACTGTGGACTCACGGCGGTAGTGACCGGTCGACAAGGGATGCTTACTCCACCATGGCACCTGATCCCACCTCTTGATTTCGAGAGGTCCGTCTTTGTCAATTTTTACCGGATTTGTATCTATGTCCTGTATATTCTATTGATTTATACTTTGGTATCTGAGATTGTTTATATTCTAACTAGTTTGTATCTGTTCATAGAATGATGATACGCTGGACAGAGCCTAGAATTTCGTGATAAAAAGATATTAAGTGCAAAAAGTTGGTATGCCAATAGTAAAACGTTTTAATTGCCAAATTCTTGCGGTGAAAAAAATCACCCTAAAACTGATTGTGATAGAAATCGGAAATTTTGGTCTACAATGCTGGTTATTTATGATATAGCACCCAATTTGTGGGTAACATTTATCAATCACCCAAAGGTTTATTTTATTTATTTTACAATTGATATGACATCTGTTTGCTAGCACTAAACGTTGTAAATATAACCAAGGCCGGTAACATTCAAAGTTGTAATTATAACCATCGCTGAACAATTTCTGTAAAGCAAAGTCAGTACGCTGGCACTAAAAGTTGTAAATATTACCACCACCGAACAATTTCTATACAGTAAAGTCAGTACGCTAGCACTAAGAGCTGTTAATATTACCACCGATAAACAATTCCTCCAAAGTAAAGTCAGTACGCTTGCACTAAAAGTTGTAAAATAAAATATTACCACCACCGAACAGTTTCTACAAAATAAAGTCAGTACGCTAGCACTAAAAGTTGTAAATATTACCACCACCGAACAGTTTCTACAAAGTAAAGTCAGTACGCTAGCACTAAAAGTTATAATATTACCACCACCGAACAGTTTCTACAAAGTAAAGTCAGTACGCTAGCACTAAAAGTTATAATATTACCACCACCGAACAGTTCTACAAAGTAAAGTCAGTACGCTAGCACTAAAAGTTGTAAATATTATCACCGCCGAACCTTCCTATAAACTTATGTTAGTACTTTAGCTCTCAACGTTGTAAATATAAACACCGCCGAACAATTCCTAAAAAGCAAACCAATTTTACATCACGTTCATTTAACTCTTCAGTTGTTACAGAATGGTACCACCATCAGGACGCAGATGAATACTGGACAAAATAGAAGATTACTTCTCAACATTCACAACGGACAACCATTCCAATGTGTCCAGAGACCTAGAATTTAGTCTGTATGTTCTCGACAGATAAATTGTGGTGTAGGTGACAAGTAGACAAATTTCGGGAGGCAACGATGTTAAGTATAAAACTCTCAACAACATTCTTCTTATTGAAATTTTAGAAATGCCATGGGTGAATGACTTACACAGGCTAACGCAAATGTCAAACTCCGCTATAATCAGTTAAAGGTCATCTGATACCAAAAGCCAAAGTCTTGCCTCCAAAAATGTTTGCGCGCGCGCGCAAAGGTATCGCTATTATGTCTTTTTAAGATGACAGATACAACATTCACTAAGTTCATATTTCTATATAATACCAATGCTTTATTTGCAAGATACATACTACAAATTGCACATTTGTAGATTTCGGCGTGTTGTTCAATCTTCTGTAAAAACTACAATAAGCTTAATTAGAGAAATATATAGAATTAATCAATTTGAAATTTTAAGTTTTGTCACGAATAATTTAATAACGGAAAAAACGTGCAAAACATTTTTCTTATCAAAAATCTACATCACGGAATTCCATAGTTTTTAAACTATTTAGAGTTAATGCGGAAGCGAGAGAATTAGAAAGCTGATAAATCAGGAACTTGGCATCATGTTTTAATCTATCCTCCCTAAAGTTTTCTATCGCGACGAGGGTTTGTTTGAAGGAAAATTTCTTCAATTCGTATTATGTTTTAACTAGTGTAAATTTTAAGTTTCGTTTTCAACTTCATAAAATAATGATTAATTTTCTTTCTTAAATGGTGCAATGTTTCATGAGAATTGAAAATCATTTTAACTGTTTAAAAGTAAATTAGAAATGGAAACAATTTTAGTCATATACTTGTAAATATAATTTCATCTCGATGCGCTCTCTCCTTATCTTAGTCGTCTGTAAAGCTCATGATAAAATCGCATCGACTTCACGTATCGCGAAATTTTGCAGATGCATTTTAAATTTTGTTCATACTGCAACTAATACGAAACAGATTTTTTATAATTAATGGGAAAATATAAAACGAAACTTGATAGTTCTCTATAAAATATTTCTTTTTAAATCGATTTAAAGTTTCATTTCCAAATTGTGCGATTCAGAAATGATAAATGACATTTGCTACAACAGTGATATGTGAGTAATGGATTTCTTGCTAATCTTGGTGTAAGAAATGTGAAGCATTTGGCGATCATATGCCCTCTCTATGAGATTCAAAGAATTTTTATTTTATCAGGTTTTAACACAAAGAAACTGAAGACTTCAAACTGACACACCATGTGATGATACGACTGCTGGTATTTAATTTCGTGAAAATAAATTATAACCAGGTTCAAACATAAAACAGTAATGAATTTCTGCATTTTCAAAATTAATTAGTATATCCACAATTAGGGTCACCTGAACCGTAATAAACGGAGTAAAGTTAAATATCAATTAAATATATATTTACGTTGAATTTAATTTATTAGGTATTAATCATACTGGATACCATTTTGATTAAAATATATTCTTCCCCTATGTTAAGATTTCCATCAGGATTTTATCGAGTAACGATTTTTTCGGAATCGTTTTGATATATAGTGGAACCTCCCTTAAGGACTGTCTCACTTAGGGGACCGCCTTAAAGCCATAAATATTTAGTCTCTTAGGAAAATATCTCGATAAATATTAATTCAGTCCACTCCCCCACTTAAGAGACCACCTCATTAATCAGACCACTTTGATCCAGTCAGTTATGGGTCGTAATAGCGGGGTTCCACCGTAACACCTCACTAAACAGACCACTTTGAGTCAGTTATGGGGTCGTAATAGCGGGGTTCAACCGTATCACCTTACTAATCAGATCATTTTGAGTCATTTATGGGGTCGTAATAGCGGGGTTCCACCGTAACACCTCACTAATCAGACCACTTTGGGTCAGTTATGGGGTCGTAATAACAGGGTTCCACTGTACACAGGTTGGTTTGATGCTCAAATCATTATGAATAATACATGTTTTTTCTTGCTGAACGCAGTTACAGCGATATAGTTACATGTATAAGAAAAGTATATATCTTTGGAATCTCAATCTCTTACTTAACGGATGTAGTCCAGTTAGTAGGGCTTTTTACCCACCATAAGGAAAGAAATATATTTTTGAAATCTCAATCTCTTATTAAACGGGTGTAGTCCAGTAAGTGGGGGTTTTTACCCTCCATAAGGACAAATATATTTTTGAAATCTCAATCTCTTACTAAACGGGTGTAGTCCAGTAAGTGGGGGTTTTTTACCTACCATAAGGAAAGAAGTATATTTTTGAAATCTCAGTTTTTTAAAAAACGGGTGTAGTCCAATATCCCAGCGAGTGGGTTTTTTACCCGATTACCGATAGCAACGACAGAGGGTACCCAAAGTTCACGGTCAGGCCTTCACTCGACCAATATTTCCCTGTCACCTTTCCGACACTTCAGTGGATGACATACCGCTGTTGGAAGAGAGTCAGACACCGATAGGGAACCGAAAAATCATTTGAGGGAAGATTCCGATTGTGTCTCGTGTCCAGCCGGAATATATAAGACTGGACTCCTAGAAGTCAATGTTATTCAGTTGCCGACGGGTTTCTTTTTATCTCTGAAATCTGTGAGCTTGACAACAAAAACATATGACAAAGGCAGATAATGTACACATATTTCATTTGTAAAGGGAAAGGTATGAAAGTTTCAAGATGGATAATAAAATTGTTATGAGATGAGCTTTGTTGATGAAATGTTCCATTTTTGATAGATCACCAAAAACTTGAGCGTGGTTTAAGATAAGTTCAAAGGCAAAATGATACATGAAGTTGAAACCAAATAACCAATAAAGTCATAACTCCTATATTATCACACGTATTGTCCTCTTGTTCTGACAAGATAAATCCTCGCACTTTGATGAATTTTCGGCAAAGACAATGCCAGTGTTGATAAAATTCACTGAATAATTAGGGTATCAGCATTCACACATTCATAATCAAAACTCTCTCTCTCTCTCTCACTCTCTCTCTCTCTCTCTGTTTAACAGTTCTATTTGTACAGGTAGTTAGCGAAGCGTAACAATATGATATCTACGAACAACCAGTTGTACTTTAACCACATACATCTACCTTTCTTTGCTTCTCATAAATCTCAAAACGAGATTCGAATCCAGAGGGATTAGGGTCTTGTTGTCATTTTATATTTCTCTGGTAATAAAAGTTACGTTCAGCGCCTCTCGGCAACAGAGTATTTTATATTGCAGACTTAACGATTCCCGATCTGCATTGAACTTTAACCTCGAATCAGATTATACCCCGCTGTGTAATGTTGAGGCGTTATTGTAAACGAAATCCATGACTCGTCGAACAGAAATATAGTTAAAGAAAGGAATATGTAAGTTTCACACAGAATATGATAAATTAGAGACGTCGGCGGGTTTACATACATGGTTAAACAAAAGGTATGTGTAATTTTATCTTATATCTATAAAATGCGATCGATTTTGTAAAGAAATTATTTTAAAACATAGCATACTTTCTGTAAATATTTGATACAAACAAATCCCTTTGAACACATACATTTTAAACATGGGATCGTCTGTTTAATGTTGCCTCAAGGAATATTTCCTTTCCCGATTCATTATTTTGAATATTATATTTAAACTGCTTAAGACTTTGAGTTACAATGGCCGAACACGTTTTGATCTCTAAATTTCCTTACTTCCAGACTAAGCCGCTTGTTTAAACTGCAAAATACAAATCTGGTGAAAAGTCGCTCTTGAAAGAAATCAAGTGGTCTTAATGTCGTAAGAACTTTGCGCCATTATTTTACATTAGTACATATATATGTATTTGTTTAGGGAAATTGAACTCGTATTAATATAAAACACTTTGCAATCTCTACATGCAAAATATTTCCTCAGCTTTAATTATTCCACTATATTAAAATTTTACATGTGTTTTGATCATTTTAATTTTACATGTGTTTTGTTAATTTTATATTGCTATGTATATGCTATAGTAGTTAGTTTCTCAGCCGATTATACTTTTAAGAACATTTTTTAAAAAATGGAGGAAACTGAACATTGATACTAGAATTATGATCAGGAAAAATTGGTTTGAAATCTCTAAGCGATAAAGAAAAGTGAAATAATATATAATCAGTAATAACTTAAATTATTTTGCAAAATTGAGTAAAGTACAATTATTTTTTGAACGTACAATTTTTAACTGTGGGGCATATGTATCCTAGTCATAGATTTTTAAAAAAAAAAACGAATAAGTTATGAAAGTGTGTGCATCCTCTATAAGTAATATGTACTATTCAGTGACCGTTAAAATTTGTCAAATTAAGATTTTAAAATCAACATGATCGTTAAAAATTTAAAACCTAGCATTCTGTAAATGTCACGTCTTCACAAATGTAGCAGAAGATTTTTACAACTGAGATATTCACGTGACTCTTGAATAAGGTGTTGTACAAAATGAAATATCTTTACCTTTTAACTAGCTTTAAGTTCCTACATTTACCACGATATCTATATCTTGGTGGTTTTTACATTTTAAGATCATATGGAGAGAGAGGTATAAAAGAAAGCACTTCTGGAATAGTGTGTGTGTGTGTTAGTGCCTGCGTGTGTGTGTGTTTGTGTGTGTGTGTGTGTGTGTGTGTGTTTTAGTGCATGCGCGCACGTGTGTGTGTGTTCTTAGATTATCATTGTCATAATAAAAAAAAAAAAGAAAATATGCCTATCAAAATAAATGGTTTAATGATAATACGTTTACCCTTAGAAATTTTAAACTTTTGAATAATGTTTATATAACAATATGATAATAATACATGTATTTCTATATGTTGGAAAATTAATACTACTTCCAGAACTACAACAACAACAACAACAACAACTACTACTACTACTGCTACTACAACTGCTACTACTACTGCTACTGCTGCTACTACTATTTCTACAACAACAACAACTACTGCTATTTCTACAACAACAACAACAACTACTACTACTAGTACTACTGCTACTACTACTGCTATTTGTACAACAACAACAACAACAACTATTACTACTACTGCTACTACTACTACTACTATTTCTACAACAACGACAACTACTACTACTATTTCTACAACAACGACAACAACTACTTTTTCTATGACTGTGATATATATATATATATATAATAAAAGAAGGCAGCAACTCTTTTATGTACTATCTGCAAAATCTATCAACAGCATTTTGGCGTTGTAAAATATGAGGTATTTCGTCAAGGCATCTAAGCAGAAATTACATGAAAGCTAGTGCTAGTAATAATTTATTTTAAAGGGAGATTCTGTAGAAATGTCTGACTCAAGAGATGGAATCCAATTTGTTCCGAGCATTTTTCTCTCTCTAATTTTATACAGAATTGTTAGCGATAATCTGGTAATGTAATTACCCACCTATATATAACGACATAGTAAACGTTTATATGTATATAAATATAACGTTTACACGTGAATATTGCGTACAAAATAAACACATATATGTACATTAATATAAATTACAAATTAAACACAACGTGTTAATATTAAGAACAAATTAAACACACACACACACACACACACACTATATATATATATATATATATATATATATATATATATATATATATATATATATATATATATATATATATATATAGAGTAGACATATGAAGGTTCCCTGTCTGTATCCACAAAATATAAGAGTATATTAAGTCATTGACAGTATGTAGACAGTTGATTGTCTACAGGGTAGATACAAAGACTGTGTATCTGAGTCCGTAATTACAATGTGCTGTTTGTGTATCTGAGTCCGTAATTACAGTGTGTTGTTTGTGTATCTGAGTCAGTAATCACAATGTGTTGTTTGTGTATCTGAGTCAGTAATCACAATGTGTTGTTTGTGTATCTGAGTCAGTAATTACAGTGTGTTGTTTGTGTATCTGAGTCAGTAATAACAGTGTGTTGTTTGTGTATCTGAGTCCGTAATTACAATGTGTTGTTTGTGTATCTGAGTCCGTAATTACAATGTGTTGTTTGTGTATCTGAGTCAGTAATTACAGTGTGTTGTTTGTCTATCTGAGTCAGTAATTACAGTGTGTTGTTTGTGTATCTGAGTCAGTAATTACAATGTGTTGTTTGTGTATCTGAGTCAGAAATTACAGTGTGTTGTTTGTGGGTGTGAGTCAGTAATTACAGTGTGTTGTTTGTGTATCTGAGTCCGTAATTACAATGTGTTGTTTGTGTATCTGAGTCCGTAATTACAATGTGTTGTTTGTGTATCTGAGTCAGTAATTACAGTGTGTTGTTTGTGTATGTGAGTCAGTAATTACAGTGTGTTGTTTGTGTATGTGAGTCAGTAATTACAGTGTGTTGTTTGTGTATGTGAGTCAGTAATTACAGTGTGTTGTTTGTGTATCTGAGTCAGTAATTACAGTGTGTTCTTTGTGTATCTGAGTCAGTAATTACAGTGTGTTGTTTGTACTACTCTACAGACAGTAATTACAGTGTGTTGTTTGTACTACTCTTCAGTCAGTAATTACAGTGTGCAGTTTGTGTATCTCTACAAAATTATTAAATTTTGTTGCTTGTGTATCTTTACAGATTCAGTAATTAGTGTTGTTTATGTATCTCTACAGAGTCGGTAATTAGTGTTGTTTATGTATCTCTTCAGAGTCAGTAATTTCTCTCGTTTGTGTATCTTTACAAAGTTAGTAATTAGTGTTGTTTGTGTATCTTTACAGAGTAAGTAATTAGTGTTGTTTGCGTATCTTTACAGAGTTAGTAATTAGTGTTGTTTGTGTATCTTTACAAAGTGAGTAATTAGTGTTGTTTGCGTATCTTTACAGAGTTAGTAATTATTGTTGTTTGTGTATTTCTACAGTTCCAGTAATTATATTGTGTTGTTTGTGTATCTCTACAGTGCCAGTAATTATATTGTGTTGTTTGTTTATCTCTACAGAGTCAATTTTTCTATCTCTACAGAGTCAGTAATTAGTGTTGTTTGTGTATCTCTACAGAGTCAGTAATTTATCTTGTTTGTGTATCTTTACAAAGTGAGTAATTAGTGTTGTTTGTGTATCTTTACAAAGTTAGTAATTAGTATATCTCTACAGTACCAGTAATTATATTGTGTTGTTTGTGTATCTCTACAGAGTCAATAATTACAGTGCGTTGCTTTTGTATCTCTACAGAGTCAGTAATTAGTGTTGTTTGTGTATATCTACAATGTCAGTAATTAATCTTGTTTGTGTATCTTTTCAAAGTGAGTAATTAGTGTTGTTTGTGTTTCTCTATAGAGTCAGTAATTACAGTTCGTTGTTTGTGTATCTCTACAGTGCCAGTAATTATATTGTGTTGTTTGTGTATTTCTACAGTGCCTGAAATTATATAATGTTATTTGTGTATCTCTACCATGCCAGTAATTATATTTTGTGTTGTTTGTGTATATCAGAGTCAACAATTACAGTTCGTTGCTTTTGTATCTCTACAGAGTCAGTAATTAGTGTTGTTTGTGTATATTTACAGGGTGTATACTTACATTGTTTGTTCATGTATTTCTACAGATTCAGTAATTACAATGTTGTTTGTGTATCTCTACATAGTCAGTAATTACAGTGTGTTGTTTGTGTATCTCTACAGAGTCAGTAGTTATAGTGTGTTATTTGTGTATCTCTACAGAGTCAGTAGTTACAGTGTGTTATTTGTGTATCTCTACAGAGTCAGTAATTACAGTGTGCTATCTATGTATCTCTACAGAGTCAGTAATTACAGTGTGTTATTTGTGTATCTCTACAGATTCAGTAGTTACAGTGTGTTATTTGTGTATCTCTACAGAGTCAGTAATTACAGTGTGCTATCTATGTATCTCTACAGAGTCAGTAATTACAGTGTGTTATTTGTGTATCTCTACAGATTCAGTAGTTACAGTGTGCTATCTATGTATCTCTACAGAATCAGTATGTACAGTGTGTTATTTGTGTATCTCTACAGAGTCAGTAATTACAGTGTGTTATTTGTGTATCTCTACAGGGTCAGTAATTACAGTGTGCTTTCTATGTATCTCTACAGAGTTAGTATTTACAGTGTGCTATCTATGTATCTCTACAGAGTCAGTAATAACAATGTGTTATTTGTGTATCTCTACAGAGTCAGTAGTTGCAGTGTGTTATTTGTGTATCTCTACGTAGTCGGTAATAATATTGTGTTGTTTGTGTATACATCAGGAATCAGTTATTACTGTGTGTTGTTTCTGTATCTCCACAGTCAGTAATAACAATGTGTTTTTGTGTATCTCTACAGAGTCAGTAATTACAGTGTTTTACTTGTGTATCCCTACAGTAAATATTACATCTTTTTGTGTATACATAAGGAGTCAGTAATTACAGTGTTTTGTTTGTGTATCTATAATCTTTACAGAGCCAGTAATTACTTTGAGTTGTTTTTATATTTTTTGCAGTCAGTGATTAAATTGTTATTTTATGTATTTCTACAGAGTCAGTAATTACATTGTTTTGTTTGTTTATCTATACAGAGTCAGTAATTGCATTGTTTTGTTTGTTTATCTATACAGGTCAGTATTTACAATATCTTGTTTGTGTATCTCTACAGAGTCAGTAATTACATTGTGTTGTTTGTGTATCTCTACAGAGTCAGTAATTACATTGTGTTGTTTGTGTATCTCTACAGAGTCAATTATTACATTGTATTGTTTGTTTATCTATACAGAGTCAGTAATTACATTGTTGTTTGTTTATCTATACAGAGTCAGTAATTAAATTGTGTTGTTTGTTAATCTATACAGAGTCAGTAATTACATTGTGTTGTTTGTTTATCTACTCAGAGTCAGTAATTACATTGTGTTGTTTGTTTATCTATACAGAGTCAGTAATTACATTATGTTGTTTGTGTATCACTTCAGAGTCAGTAATTACATTGTTTTGTTTGTGTATCTCTACAGAGTCAATAATTACATTGTTTTGTTTGTTTATCTATACAGGTCAGTATTTACAATATGTTGTTTGTGTATCTCTACAGAGTCAGTAATTAAATTGTGTTGTTTGTGTATCTCTACAGAGTCAGTAATTACATTGTGTTGTTTGTGTATCTCTACAGAGTCAGTAATTACATTGTGTTGTTTGTGTATCTCTACAGAGTCAATTATTACATTGTGTTGTTTGTTTATCTATACAGAGTCAGTAATTACATTGTTGTTTGTTTATCTATACAGAGTCAGTAATTAGATTGTGTTGTTTGTTAATCTATATAGAGTCAGTAATTACATTGTGTTGTTTGTTTATCTATTCAGAGTCAGTAATTACATTGTGTTGTTTGTTTATCTATACAGAGTCAGTAATTACATTATGTTGTTTGTGTATCTCTTCAGAGTCAGTAATTACATTGTTTTGTTTGTGTATCACTACAGAATCAATCATTACATTGTTTTGTTTGTTTATCTATACAGGTCAGTATTTACAGTATGTTGTTTGTGTATTTCTACAGAGTCAGTAATTACATTGCTGTTGTTTGTTTATCTATACAGAGTCAGTAATTACATTGTGTTGTTTGTTTTTCTATACAGATTCAGTAATTACATTGTTTTGTTTGTTTATCTATACAGGTCAGTATTTACAGTATGTTGTTTGTGTATTTCTACAGAGTCAGTAATTACATTGCTGTTGTTTGTTTATCTATACAGAGTCAGTAATTACATTGTGTTGTTTGTTTATCTATACAGTTCAGTATTTACTGTATGTTGTTTGTGTATTTTTTTAAATTATTTTAAAGGGCCATAACTCTCTGTGTGTGTGTTTTTTTTATAAATCCCCCTATTTTATACTTCGGTATCTGAGATTTTTTATATTGGTATACAATAACAAAAAAGTGATATACACAGATAGTCCTATATATTTTGTTAAAATTGCCTTTGAAACCCAGGTTTTGGATTTGAATAACTCCACCATACAGTATGTATATAAATACCACAGTGGCCCTGACCCTACGTTCACAAATATAGGAATATCAGTTTTTTATGCCCATGTACAGCTCTTATTTGCTATTGTACATCAAATACAAGTAGTAAAAGTAAAAAAATCGAATTTGTTTGCAGGTTAACACAGCTAATGCTCCTTTAAATATCTGTTTTTATGATTTGTGTAATATGTTGTATATTCCCCGTAAAGATGAATGTATCAAGATAGATGCATTTTGCACAGGGTATACATAAGTATGACGGTTTGTAAGGGCACGTATTTGTACGGTGTTATTGTAACGTGTTATACATGTGTGATGTTAGAGGTTTCGTGTGTAAAGTTTGACAGTAGAAATATTATTCACATAGCAGCAAGTCGGTGCGCGTTTGATAGTGTTACGTAACGTGAAATGTACACTTTTGTTTCGTCATGATAAAATGGTCAGGATTTACAGGGCTTATAACCCATCTGTTATAGCATAGTTTTAGGTTTGTATCTTATAGGCAAGGTCAACGCGAATCTTGACAGATGAATAGAAACGATCCATGTTTATGTGTTATCATTAGACTGTGTCAGAATTGAATGTTGTTACGTCAATAGATGAGGATGGCGATATAAGTAGTGTTACTAAAGCAGTATTGCAAGTACTACCGCCACTAATACCACTACCACCACCACCACTACTACTACTTCTTCCTCTTCTTCTACTACTTCCTCTACTACTACTACTACTACTACTACTACTACTACTACTTCCTCTTCTTCTACTACTACTACTACTAGTAATACTACTTCCTCTTCTTCAACTACCACTGGTAATACTATTTCCTCTTCTACTACTACTACTACTACTACTTACTACTACTACTACTACTACTACTACTACTACTACTACTACTAGTCATACTACTTCCTCTTCTTCTTCTTCTTCTACTACTACTACTACTACTAGTAATACTACTTCCTATTCTTTTACTTCTACTACTACTAGTAATACTACTTCCTCTTCTTCTACTACTACTACTGGTATTACTACTTCCTCTTCTACTACTACTACTACTACTACTACTACTACTAGTAATACTACTTCCTCTTCTACTACTACTACTACTACTACTACTACTACTACTACTACTACTACTACTACTACTAGTAATACTACTTCCTCTCCCTCTTCTACTGCTACTACTAGTAATACTACTTCCTCTTCTACTACTACTACTAGTACTACTACTACTACTACTAGTACTACTACTACTACTACTACTACTACTACTACTAGTACTACTACTACTACTACTACTACTACTACTACTAGTACTACTACTACTACTACTACTACTACTACTACTACTACTACTACTACTACTAATACGACTTCCTCTTCTTGTACTACTACTAGTAACCTACTTCCTCTTCTTCTTCTTCTACTACCACTACTACTAATAATACTACTTCCTCTTCTTCTACTACTACTACTAGTTGTAATACTACTTCCTCTTCTTCTACTACTACTAGTAATACTACTTCCTCTTCTTCTACTACTACTTCCACTACTACTAGTAATACTACTTCCTCTTCTACTACTACTACTACTACTAGTAATACTACTTCCTCTTCTTCTACTACTACTACTACTAGTATTACTACTTCTATTACTACTACTGAAAGTAAAAATATACATTGCAGTTTATCAGGGATATTAATAAATACTAGAACGTGACAATTAAAAACTTGTCAAATGATGTCAAGATATGTATTCTGTTGATACATGTATCTTCTTTGCTATATACCACCACCTCCTCTCTTGAGTTAAAACTGCTACAACAGCGAATGTCAAAATGGCAAACTTTAATAAAACCTTATTTTGATGTACCGGTTATATACTCGCTTTATAACAAGATATAGTAGTTATAGTTTTATGTCTTACGTGTATAAATATTCCCAGCAGGTAATGAAATTAAGTTTAGATTTTCTGTTGACCTTCCTAGAGTGGGGTTAACGCCTATCTACCCCCTTTTATGTGTTGCGTGTTCTGTACACGTTGGATTAGGAAATCTGATAGTGACAGTGTTATCGCAGATGCCAGACACTGAAACTATGAGGACCGTGAAATGCTGATAAAAAGTAATTATGTTTAAAGTAACTCCACAGCAACGAATACAAAATCGTTTGGGAGGATCAAGTTGGTATTTACTTAGAGCTAATTTTGTAGATAGTGTCTTAAAAATCAATATATATCATTTGAACGAAACAATGAACTTCACCTCAATAAATTTAGATATGTCGAAAACATGAAATTTATCCTTGTTTATTTCCACGCATAAATAGCTTTTAATAGTTTGATAAAAGATAAATGGGTGACAAGTATTTCATTCTGTTGTACGTCTACACCGCACTATCGTTCTCAATAACAACTTTCCCAAAGTCATAGTGAAAATTCCAGCGGTGTTGCGCGGATTTGACATCATGGGGTAGACGGTTATGTATAGAAAACATGTATATAAAATAGTTACTGTGGGTTAAAGCTAATCTTTCACAAAATTGTATTACAATTTTTATTAATTATTAATTTTATATTATAAAATAATAATAAAGAGAAAGGAGAGATTTTCATAGAATGAAATGACTGAAAGTGATAAACTGAAAATATGACGTAATGTCTTCAATGAGTCCCCAAGTTCCTTATAAACGGGCTATTCTGATTGGATGTGAGTTTCTCGAAGTATTTCTAATGGTAAAGTACAGTACCGCTTTCTCCTCCACTTCAGTCTATTTTTCGGAACCTATTTTTCTAACGAGTTGACAAAGGTATAATTTTCCTTACAAAGTTAAAAGGAAGTCACATTTTAAAAACACAATATCAAATACAACAATGTGAGGAATTTCAATACGTAGCATTGTTAATCTATAAGGGCCTCTGTTCTACAGGTATTTTACAATCTTTAGGTGGGTGTTACTCTTCTATCATTCTCCTTAACAGTTGCCTTTAACAAAGAGATCTCGCAGACACACGTGCGACAACGAGAGTTTAATGAACAATAATTATCGAGTCGTCTGTTCATATTGTAAAATACACAGGACACTAGTTTCTGGATTATTTATAGGATATTATATTTTACTGGTCAGTTTATTCATTTGAACATTTTAGATTATTTTGACCTATACTTTTTATCATACTTAAAGAGACGTTAGCTGTGTATTAAAATTATTTCGTTTTTACTATCTACAGTGATGTACAAATCAAATAAGAGATATACACAGGCAAACAATTCATAGGTTACTATATATATCGCAAAAAAAGCCTGATCTAATGTTACATGCATATTTAGATAGTAATGTCGAATTTATAATTTGCAAATGAATTATTGCCTAACAGTGTTTCTCAAGCAATTTTTAGAAAATATAGAAGTATATAAGAAATCTTATGTTTATGTATATCTCATATTTATTATTGTACAACAATTGAAATAGTAAAAAATTGTTGTTTTTTATAATACAGCTGATACCCCTTTAAACTTCTGATCCCACAGGAGGTGACATCAAGTAATTGAAGTGAAGTAATTGGTATCATATCACATACTGTGTATCCCAGCAAAAATGTTTTTTATCTTTAAATATTAAGCGGTTGGAGCAATATTCATGCAACCTTAATATAACCAGAGTCATAAAAAGAAAACTTAATTACAATGGGTCAAACTGCAGTTTACTGTAAATCGGGCTGATAATAGCAAGTCACTAAATAAGGTGACACCGGGCACACATTCCGGACATACATCTATTTATATTATAATACTGACTCTTCTTCTTGTGTAGGTACATTGGTCTCTCCGGATCCGTTCCCCATCTCTCTCATACATACATATATATACAGACATGATGTACATAAGTTAGATATCTCTGTTTACTAAGTTTCTTGTTTCAATATTTATTTGTTTTTTTCTTTGTTTTATTGTTGTTTACAATGTTTCAGTTATATCGGGATGTTGCAAGCTTTAGACAAAGTGTCACAAATTTTGACCTGTGCTATGGACTTACGCCAATACAATGTGGATTCTTTCACGTACCACACCTGCCATGAAACGAAACATTGGTTTTGTGTCATCGGAAATATCTTGTATCAATATTTAATCACTCAAAACCTATGATAACTTAATGTGATCCAACTGTTACAGATTTCAAACCAATAATAAATAAATGCATCCAAAACGTGAGAGCATACCAGCAGCATTTAATTACAAAAGTGCAAATCGATGAGGTGTCTTTGGACTTTGTATATACGATCGTTCCTCATCCACAATGGACAGATGTTTATTTTATTAGCAAAAAGAAGCAAGTGCGAGTCCATAACCAGATATAATAGTTCTGATCTTCAAAGTATATTTTTTGTGAAAAATTTAACTGTACATTTCATTGACATTCTTTTAGTAATTTGCTCATAAAACAAAATATCTCTGGTGGCAATATGGTCTTTCTTTTTGTACTGCATTTTTTCATTTAAATAGAATTCAACAAACGCTAGTGAGCCTGTATAGTCATCTTTTATACGTTTTCCCGTCTAAGTCGCGCTAAAACTGTTGCACACTTAATGCTTTTGTATTTAGTTTATATTCACAAAATATAACTATGCCTTTAAGTGATGTTTGAATTTTAAATCTTTAAAGATTTAAGAAATGTAAGACATTGTCTATTATATTTTCACCAACTGATCCATTCTATTGTTAAAAGTATCCCAACAGCGACAAGTCAGCGCTGTGATGAGTCTAAAGAACAAATATTTTGAGAGAGCGGCTTTATAATCTTTTGTTGTGAGATCAAATCCTCTATTGATATTTTGTACGATATTTTATGTGTTGTCATTGCAGGGCGTAAAGAAACATTTCAACCATATAAACTGTGTTAAGTACAACATAAATGATTGAAGCTAATACGGTTGCGACTGAATGGACCTGACTGCTTTCTAACACGGGATTTAAGAAGTCCAGTCAACGGTGACGGAATCTGAGAGATATTAATACTTAAGAAATCGGAGTAGGTATTGGACATATTATAGATGAACATTTTTGTGTATTTTTCACCAGCAGCGGTATATCTAACGATTCGTCATCATTTTAGACTATCGAAGCTGAACAGTAGATAACAATCGGCAGATAAAAGACAGAACTAGCCCGGTGTGTCACTTCAGTGTGCGAAGAAGAGCCAGTCTGGGTATCGGGTATCCGGGTTTTATGTCGGTGTAATAATAGGTTGTCAGAATCCAGCAGGACTACACGCTAGAAGCTATTCAGAATGAACGAGGCGAACCATTTCTTCATGTATCAGATTTATTGTTACAAAATAGAACAAACATTTTCCAGGTGGATGATCGCTTAGCAAAGGGTCATATGAAATTCTTTAAAACCTTAATTGTGCGAACTTTATGACTCCGTTTATCCTTAATTGATGTTTGGTCTATGATAGTATTTTCTGTCTATCTACATGAAAATTGATTTACCGACAGCCACAGAATATAACTCCAAACAGTAATTTTTTCTGGTATGTAGGAATAACAGAGACTCTATGATATATTGACGACTTGGCTACGCGTTTTGACACTTCTCTCGCTAAGAGAACAATTTAAACAGAAATTTTCTCCAATTCTTCCGATGTAATTATAGGTTTATTCTCAAAGCCGCCTATCATACTTGACACATGTGAAAGAACATTTTCGTCATTGGTGAGTTACTTTCATTGGGTAAAAAAAAGAAAAGTTCAACTCAAGTTCGACATTATTCTATACGTTTTGCCAACACTTGGAGGAAAAAAAAACCAGTACACGACAGCGGATAAGTCTTATCTGATTTCAGTGAGTGATTTGTGTATAGTGATAGTAAGTTGGATAACAGTTTTAGAGAAGTTCTTGACAGCGCTTGAACGCTAAATAAATTTGTGATTCAGAAACAACCGAATTTGAAGTACAGTCCTATTAAACTCAGAACATCAGAGAGGACATTTCGCCTCTTTTTCTGATTGATGTTTAAACTCTGACATCCAGGATACTGGGATCCGTGGTCTATTTTTGGTTTGCTATCACGGAATTTTCATAGTGTTCTTAGCTTTAACCTGGTGTTTACGTAGACTGCCAGCTACTTGAGAGAAAAAAAAACTACATTGAATTTTCAATGTTTCGAATGGAGTGAATGTAATCAACTAGGAGAATGGCTGTATTATCAGAAAAGAACTGTACGATGCAGTAGATTAGAAAAGAAGAATACAGTCTCTATCGTTAAGGGGTAAATGTGCTCAACAGCACATTTAACCAGTTGACTTCACACACGCGATATATCAATATATTAAGATTTTTGTTATTGACCTTAGATTATTCTGATGTAGATGGAATCATATCGGATGTAACACGCACATGCCGTTACAGCATTTACAAAGGCGCGTGTATGGCGCTCGGGATAACATTATAAGACAATGGATGATTAGGTAATGTTAACAAATTGTGGATTTTAATTAGATTTTGTTGTTTACTCGACATTTTCTTTTCAATAGTACAACGCAATGTTGGAATACTACACTGTTAAAACAACTGGTTATCCTACAAACATGATACTGACATTACCAAGACCGGAAAATTCACAGAACTGTAGTCAACGAGATGGGGAAATATCAACATTTGAAGGTAAAGTTCACGTGGCATCTTTAGCTGTGTGTACTGTTCTAGTAATATTCGTATTGTTAATGGGATGTATTGGCAACGCCATCGTATTAGTGTCCGCCTTTAAATGGAAAAAATTACGTACAAATTTTGATGTATTGGTATTGAATTTAACCGGATCCGATTTTATGACATGTTCATGTTTAGCTCCCATATTTTTAGTATTATTATTCATAGATCCACCCACACCAAAACTTTTCTGTGGTGGTATACTATTTTTGGGAACCATCAGTGCAATGCTTTCTCTACTTACCTTAGTTGCAATAGCCCTGCACAGGTTAGCGCGAGTAATAGGACAAGCACGTGGTACAACAAGTTTAACCAGAATTGGAATAATTCTTGTTTTAATTTGGACATTTAGTTTGGTGTTGGCATTTGGTGGCACTTTCCACGTTACAAACAGTTGGGATGACAGCTTTGACAATTGTCAACCGATTATAAACAGTCCAGATCCAGCAATGCAGAATTTTGTGTTATTCTTTTTAGCACCGGTTACAATAGTAAGTTTCATCATTATAACACTGTCGTATATAATTATCGCATGGATAGTGCAAAAGCAAAGTAAAAGTAGTCTGGATAATGATATGCGTTATCCTAGCCCCCGGGCCAGCATAGAGAGACAATGCAAGGATTTAACGCGGTACAATGGACAAAAATGTAGTTCAGCTAGACCCTGTGCCTCTTGTACAAATCACAATCTTTTATACAAAGACAACAAGATTTTGACAATGTGCCTGGTGGTGATACTAACTATGGGGCTTTGTTGGGGACCATTAATTATGTCGCAATTTATCGAATTAGCCACAGGAGAGTCAATTATTCTTTATCAAGTGAAACTATGTGGAATTGGACTAGTTTTCCTGAACAGTGCCTTAGATCCGTACATTTATGCTCAGCACATCGGAAAAATGAAACAAAAGTTTTCTAAACTCTTTAAATTAATAACCAGGTGCCGATCGGGCTCCACCCACACGACACTTCGAATCCAAGGTATTCCACCTGCCAATTTAGAAACTTGTAAATTCCGATCCCGTTCACATGCGAATGACGTTGAATCAAACACGGTGCAATTAAAGGCCCCTGGCAATATAAAGAAAATAATAGATAAATGTGTCGGTTCTTCCAAACAAAACAATTTTTATTTATACAGACAAAATTTGTTGGTGCAGTCAACGAGTGGAAAATTTAAACCAAACCTATGTACAGGTGAAGCAAAAAAGAATGATAACGAAAGTGACTTCAGCGTTGTAGCTGAATCTATGAACGGATTTGTAAATGGTTCATGTAGCTGTAGCCAGGGCACGCCAAGGGAAAGTCAAAGTCTCATAGACGACTATAACAGACATTGATTCATTCAGAATTATTCATTTTTATATTTCAAGCTTTTCAGTTTCGTTTATAATGCTTTGTAATGTAAACCTTTACGTTATATTATTGAGACAAAGTCCTCTGGCATTTATCTTAATAAAAATAACATAAAATAGCATTTATGTGAATCAGATTTTATTCATTTCTAAAAGTATATAAGCTGTCCTATATACACGTACAGGGGATATTGGTACAACAACTTATACCCCCACACGGTTACTCTATATCAATGGTACCTAATACATCCAAATATTATAGATTTAGGATTGGAATACAGGAATATCATTTTCAAACTGTTTTATATGTTAATAATGTTATATTGGCATTACTAAATTGAATCCAAATAAGATTGTTCTGATGTAAGGGCACATAATCAACTTTGAAATGGAAATGTATTGTTTTTCAAGAAGTCATACTATCCATTTTACATTAAACGGCTTGATCCAAGTGATTTGATTGATGCATCCATAAATGTAAACCTTGCATTAGTTATACCTTTGATATTCTTTAAAGTTTTATCTGTTTGTCTTCACAGTAATAAATTGCAATAACTTTTTGGTATTCTTTCAAGTACTGTTCTAATTCATCGTAGCAATATTCCTTTGAGTGTTGGTGATATTTAAACTGTTTAGTGTTTATCCTGCAGAAGTTTTGTTTTGATTTTTTAAATGGACCCTTCCTGGGTACAGTGTAACCAGGTTCTCTCCTCCACCATTAGAGACTGGTCGCCACCCAATAATTGAAAAATTGTTGAGTGTGACGTAAAACAACATTCAAAAAGTGAAAATTGATCGCTAACAGTGATACATAGAAATTGATATTGGAATTATGTGTCTACTTATCGTCTTTCCGAGTTTTACAGCCGGTCAACGACAACATAAAATATATTATTAGCCAAGTATTGTAAACGGAATAAAATTGCAACACGCATTAATTAATAATCTCGGGAACAATCTCTCGAAACATGTTGAACAACATAAGAGAATGTACACAGTATCGTGCATGTTGTCCAAATGATCCGGATATGACCAGATATTCAATATCTGAGCATATAATGAGTGATATTTTACAGAATAATTCAATTGCAAAGATATTGTGATGTACATGATAAAATCATCATATATCTTAAAACATGGAAGCCAAACAGTGACAGATGAATTACAAAACATCTCCGATTTCTTCATCTACTGCAGATATGTCACTTTGATTGTTTTATCATTTTAAATCAAGAACCCGATCACATAGTGCTTTATCGTTAATGAAATGCTTTTCGACTTTGTCTTTGTATACTGATATTAAAGGTTACCAAAGAAAAAAAGAATTTACATACGAATGAGTCCTTATCACGAAATATTGTCATTGTCAAGAGAACATTATAGTCGTGTGTATTCTATAAAGATAATGTTTTGATTCATGACATTTCTAATCTTAAATTACTGTATTTCCATGTTGTTTACATCCACTTTCGTATTTGATATAAGCGGTTAAAACATTAATTTTATGAATTATTTAGACGTTTTGTGCATCGACAGGATTTAATGTACATGATAAAACGTAGATGGACCAAAGTTGAACGAAATAACTATGAGGTGTATATATATATATATATATATATATATATATATATATATATATATATATATATATATATATATATTAAAAATATGATATGGCACGGACAAAAAGTGTCAAGTTTTCATGACAACTCATCCCTTCTACAGGACGAAATCAATATATATATATATATATATATATATATATATATATATATATATATATATATATATATATATATATATATATATATATATATATATATATATAGCTCAAATCCAATATAGATATATCCTAAAAAGGAAAAGTGGTATCATAAAGGGCCAAATCAATATATATATATATATATATATATATATATATATATATATATATATATATATATATATATATAGATATATATATATATATATATATATAATTTAATTAATAATTATCAAACAATGGCAAACTATTTTACTAATTGTTGTACTGTCAATATACATTTGTTATGACTAGTACAACCCGAAAAAGCAGTTGGTCGACAGTTTGAGGAACTACACAGCAAATGATTACATGTCTTTGTAACATTTAACACACAGATTAGTAATTTGATAAACGATATACCACTGCAGCAGTTACTTTATACATTGAGGCACCACACTGACGCAATAACTCGGTAATCGATATACCAACTAGTATAAAAAACTTGACCCCTATAGGCTCCACAGCGCCACAATTCCTAAATAAACAATACCACACTACTACAGTGATTTGAGACATTGGTGTACCACACCGCAGTGATTTGATCAACTTGTAACCTAATCAAATTTGAGGCACCACACATGGGTAGATAGATCCTTATAAACCCGTGTCAACTTCAAAGTTATACTTCAACGAACATATGACAATATATAATCAACATC
>BROG01001167.1:90000-111337 GCA_030159075.1 Atrina japonica
TGTAAACATAGGCACTGCCAGGTGAGGCTGTAAACATAGACACTGCCAGGTTAGGCTGTAAACATAGACATTGCCAGGTAAGGCTGTAAACATAGTCACTATCAGGTGAAGCTGTAAACGCAAGAGAGGCTTTAAACACAGACATTGTCAGGTGAGGCTGTAAATATAGTCACTGCCATATGAGACTGTAAACGTATTCACTTTCAGGTGAGGCTGTAAACGACGTCACTATCAGATTAGGCTTTCAACATAGTCAATGCCACGTAGGGCTGAGGCACTGCCAGGTGGGTCTGTAAACATAGGCATTGCCAGGTGAGGCTGTAAACATATTAATTGCCAGGTGAGGATGTGAACATAATCACAATCAGGTGAGGCTGTAAACATGGTCAGTGTCAGATGAGGCTGTAAAAATAGACAATGCCAGGTGATGCTGTAAAAATAAAGATTGCCAGGTGAGGCTGTAAACATAGTCACTATCAGGTTAGGCTGTAAACATAGTCACTATCAGGTTAGGCTATAAACATAGTCACTATCAGGTTAGGCTATAAACATAGTCACTATCAGGTTAGGCTGTAAACATAGTCACTATCAGGTTAGGCTATAAACATAGTCACTATCAGGTTAGGCTGTAAACATAGTCACTATCAGGTTAGGCTATAAACATAGTCACTATCAGGTTAGGCTATAAACATAGTCACTATCAGGTTAGGCTATAAACATAGTCACTATCAGGTTAGGCTGTAAACATAGTCACTATCAGGTTAGGCTGTAAACATAGTCACTATCAGGTTAGGCTGTAAACATAGTCACTATCAGGATAGGATGTAAACATAGTCACTATCAGGTTAGGCTGTAAACATAGTCACTATCAGGTTAGGCTGTAAACATAGTCACTATCAGGATAGGCTGTAAACATAGTCACTATCAGGTTAGGCTGTAAACATAGTCACTATCAGGTTAGGCTGTAAACATAGTCACTATCAGGTTAGGCTGTAAACATAGTCACTATCAGGTTAGGCTGTAAACATAGTCACTATCAGGTTAGGCTGTAAACATAGTCACAATCAGGTGAGGCTGTAAACATAATCAGTGTCAGATGAGGCTGTAAAAATAGGCAATGCCAGGTGAGGCTGAAAAAATATTCACTATCAGGTGATGCTGTAAGCAGTCATTGCCAGGTGAGGCTTTAAACATAGTCACTATCAGGGTTGGGTGGGAACATAGTCACTATCAGGTTAGGATTAGAACATAGTCATAATAATTTTAGATAATAAATTTAAACAATGTTGCTATCAGTATAAATAGTAAACATTGTCACTATCAGTATAAACATCACACATTGTCACTATCAGTATAAATAGCAAACATTGTCACTATCATTATAAACAGTAAACATTGTCAACTATCATGTATCAACAGGAAAGATTAGTCACTATCAGGTGAAACAGTAAACATTGTCAGTATCAGTATAAAACAGACAAACAGGTGTCACTATTCAGTATCAAACAGCAAACATTGTCACTATTAGTATAAACACAGTCAAACATTGCCACATATCATATAAACAGTAAACATTGTCACTATCAGTATAAACAGGAAAGATTGTCACTATCAGTATAAACAGCAAACATTGTCACTATCAGTATAAACAGTAAAGATTGTCACTATCAGAATAAACAGCAAACATTGTCACTATCAGTATAAACAGTAACATTGTCACTATCAGTATAAACAGCAAACATTGTCACTATCAGTATAAACAGCAAACATTGTCACTATCAGTATAAACAGCAAACATTGTCACTATCAGTATAAACAGTAAACATTGTCACTATCAGTATAAACAGCAAACATTGTCACTATCAGTATAAACAGTAAAGATTGTCACTATCAGTATAAACAGCAAACATTGCCACTATCAGTATAAACAGTAAACATTGTCACTATCAGTATAAACAGCAAACATTGTCACTATCAGTATAAACAGCAAACATTGTCACTATCAGTATAAACAGGAAAGATTGTCACTATCAGTATAAACAGCAAACATTGTCACTATCAGTATAAACAGCAAACATTGTCACTATCAGTATAAACAGCAAACATTGTCACTATCAGTATAAACAGCAAACATTGTCACTATTAGTATAAACAGCAAACATTGCCACTATCAGTATAAACAGCAAACATTGTCACTATCAGTATAAACAGGAAAGATTGTCACTATCAGTATAAACAGCAAACATTGTCACTATCAGTATAAACAGGAAAGATTGTCACTATCAGTATAAACAGCAAACATTGTCACTATCAGTATAAACAGTAAAGATTGTCACTATCAGTATAAACAGTAAAGATTGTCACTATCAGTATAAACAGCAAACATTGTCACTATCAGTATAAACAGTAAAGATTGTCACTATCAGTATAAACAGCAAACATTGTCACTATCAGTATAAACAGTAAAGATTGTCACTATCAGTATAAACAGGAAACATTGTCACTATCAGAATAAACAGGAAACATTTAAACATAAATAGTAAACAATACCAGATATTCAGCGTTGATATACAAAACTTATTTTTTTCGTTTACTCTTATCTGCTCTTATCAAAGCAGCCTAAATAAAGTTAAAAAGCGTGAAAATCATGAACATTAAAGAGTTCAGATTTTATTAGTCATAAATCACTCAAATGGCTGCACTTGGAAGTCAATCAGAAAATGACTTTTTACATTGGAGTTCAACAGAAAGACCGAGTCACAAGCTGTAATCTGGAAGTAAGGTGTATTCATGCTTCACAGCTAGTTCATTTGTTATATATACTTGATAGTCATTTTGATTCACTGTCATAAAATGGCGGAATAATTTACCCGCCCCGCCCTGAACTACAGCCCCTTGAAGTTTAAATCGTATTTTTTTCTGGAAGTTAGATGTTTGTTTATCTAGAGGGGGCTATAAAGTATACGCTTGAAGCGTCATGTACACCACTTTTACTGTCATTGATTGCACAGTAATTTATTGACATAAAGCAGAATAGTTTGTTTGTTCGTTTTAAGTGTATGGTGCTAGTCTGACATTGATAAAACGAAATACTACTGGCGATAAAGTAGGAAAACTCACAAGTTTAGAAAGTGCTCGTTCACGTACTGTGTGTGGTATTGTTGATAAGAACCAAGAAATGGCTTTGCCGGCATTTTTTATGTACAAGATGCGATTGCAAAGACAAGCTTCTCTCAAAAGAACAGGTGTAGTTTTTCGGATAAAGGAGCACGGTGAGATAGAAGGAAAACGTAAATATTGAATCTCCAGACGTAAACATCCAAATCCAACATAGATCTTTTTTGTGAACGCAAGACAAAGCACTTAATGCGTTTAGATAGCACATCAGTTCTTCATACTGTGTACTTTCTCGCAGATATTAAAATATTTCAATTTTGTCCTCATCAATTTTTAGTTTTTATGGGGGAAGTTAACTAAATCAAATTCATTTTAATTATCAAATATGTGACGCTTTTTTTAAAAAATATTTATTAGTAGAACTATGGTTTAATACGAATTACGGTAATCTTACATACGGACGTAACCCATTTTCAGAGGATGAAATACTACAATTTCATGTGTCAGTATTACGATTATGTACCATCTATCGATATTGATTTTGAGCTTTCATATTTTAGTGTATACCTAATTTTATCAAAACCCATGTAAACAAAAGAACGTAGCAGGGCCAGCAAATATTCCACCAACCTTTATCTTTACTCCTTACTTAACTACTTACAGCAGATAAGGAGAAACTTCAGCAATACTGTACGGTTGCTTATTCCAATAACGGTGTAAATCAGATGTCAGTTTTCAGAATTCTAAACAGCTTTTAGAAAATCTGAAGACACCATTTCTCGAAATCATAGTATCAAAACATACAACTTTTTAACTCTTCATACAACAATTCGTCATCAAAACTTAAAAGAGGTGCTTTTTGACATCATCGATACCTCTTTTTTCACTAAAAGAGATAATCGGAAATGATAATACTTAGCCACTGGTTATCATGATACTACACATAAATACATTGAAGCTGATATTAAAAGGGTGTTAGTATTACTAATGGTAAATATATTTAGAGACCAGGTCTCACAGCAAACTGTTATCTCTCAGCTAAGAACCAATTGTGCACCCTTGTTGACTGACTGTTACTTATTTCATATAAAGCAGAATCAATACCATCATACAATAAGATACAGCATCACTTCTATTGTTCATTCCCATCATACAGTAAGATACAGCATCACTTCTATTGTTAATTACAATCACATAGTAAGATACAACATCACTTGTGTGGTTTATTTCCATCATACAGTAAGATACAACATCACTTGTGTGGTTTATTTCCATCATACTGTAAGATCCAACATCACTTCTGTGGTTTATTACCATCATACAGTAAGATACAGCATCACTTGTGTGGTTTATTTCCATCATACAGTAAGATACAACATCACTTGTGTGGTTTATTTCCATCATACAGTAAGATACAGCATCACTTGTGCGGTTCATTACCGTCATACAGTAAGATACAGCATCACTTGTATAGTTTATTATCGTCATACAGTAAGATACAACATCACTTGTGTGGTTTATTACCATCATACAGTAAGATACAGCATCACTTGTGTGGTTTATTTCCATCATACAGTAAGATCCAACATCACTTGTGTGGTTTATTACCATCATACTGTAAGATCCAACATCACTTGTATTGTTCATTACCATCATATAGTAAGATACAGCATCACTTCTGTGGTTTATTACCGTCACACAGTAAGATACAGCATCACTTGTGTGGTTTATTACCATCATACAGTAAGATACAACATAACTTGTATAGTTTATTACCGTCACACAGTAAGATACAACATCACTTGTGTGGTTTATTACCATCATACAGTAGGATACAGCATCGCTTGTCTGATTTATTTCCATCATACTGTAAGATCCAACATCACTTGTGTGGTTTATTACCGTCACACAGTAAGATACAGCATCGCTTGTATAGTTTATTACCATCACACAGTAAGCTACAACATCCCTTGTGTTGTTTTATACCGTTATACAGTAAGATACAGCATCACTTGTGTGGTTTATTACCATCATACAGTAAGATACAACATTACTTGTATTGTTCATTACCATCATACAGTAAGATACAGCATCATTTGTATGGTTTATTACCGTCATACAGTAAGATACAACATCACTTGTGTGGTTTATTACCATCATACAGTAAGATACAACATCACTTGTGTGGTTTCTTATCATCATACAGTAAGATACAGCATCACTTGTGTGGTTTATTACCGTCACACAGTAATACAGCATCGCTTGTATAGTTTATTACCATCACACAGTAAGATACAGCATCGCTTGGAATGCTTATTTCCATCATACAGTAAAAAAAAAATCAGATACCAAAGTATAAATCAATAGAATGTCCAGGACATAGATACAAATCCGGTAAAAATGGACAAACACGGACATCTGGAAACCAAGAGGTGGGATCCGGTGCCATGGAGGAATAAGCATCCTCTGTCGACCGGTCACACCCGCCATGAGTCCACAGTCAAGTCCAATGAAACACGTGAGGAGTGTATCCTCGTCACAATTGGTACAGACATCTCAACAACCGCCAACGAAAAGGCAACTCAACATTTCACTTACTGAAACAGAGTAGTCGCAAACAAGCCTATTATACCAACCGTAAAATTTGCGGAACGTTGACATTAAACGCGGTTTTCGATATCCCTGTGTCACTAATTTGTCAGTGAGTAGTTTACCTCTGTATATGAAATCTTCATATGTTGTACACGTCTGGCATATCGGATCATTTGTGAAATATAAACTTTATATGCGGGTGACTGAGGGATATTACTACTTAAATGTGAAAAATTATTAAGATACAACATCACTTGTGTGGTTTATTACCGCCATACAGTAAGATACAGCATCATCATTTGCGTGGTGTTTAACGCCATACAGTAAGATACAGCATCACTTGTGTGGTTTATTACCGTCATACAGTAAGATATAGCATCATCATTTGCGTGGTTTTTTGCGCCACACAGTAAGATACAGTATCACTTGTGTGGTTTATTACCACCATACAGTAAGATACAACATCACATGTGTGGTATATTACCGTCACACAGTAAGATACAGCATCATCATTTGCGTGGTTTTTAGCGCCATACAGTAAGATACAGCATCATCAATTGCGTGGTGTTTAGCGCCATACAGTAAGATACAGCATCACTTGTGTGGTTTATTACCGTCATACAGTAAGATACAACACCATCATTTGTGTGGTGTTTAGCGCCATACAGTAAGATACAGCATCATCATTTGCGTAGTTTTTAGCGCCATACAGTAAGATACAGCATCATCATTTGCGTGGTGTTTAGCGCCATACAGTAAGATACAGTATCATCATTTGTGTGGTTTTAGCGCCATACAGTAAGATACAGCATCATCATTGTGGTTGTTAGCGCCATACAGTAAGATACAGCATCATCATTTGCGTGGTTTTTAGCGTCATACAGTAAGATGCAGCATCATCTGCGTGGTTTTAGCGCCATACAGTAATATATGATAAAGCATTGCCTACTACTAATGGCTACTACTATTTTATTAAAAATAATCATTTATGAAACGTGTAAGGAATAAGGTACAACTAATGCTAAAAATACCCCGTCGAAATGCAGGTCACGTGGTATAAACATGTGTTTTATCTAATTTATCCCAATGAGATCGCCTAGATTATATATACAAAAAACCAAAACAAATGCATGCTTGTAATTACAACAAATGTGCAAAACGTAACCCGTTATATTTGTTCGTATGAATTCGTCATCACGCTAATTAACGTTAGGTAAATTTTAAATCGGTAGAGATTATCGAGTATAAAATAAAAACGCGCGATTTGTAGTTAATATAATATATCTTATTCTTATTACTCTTTGCATATATTTTCGTATATAGTTATTTTCTAATTAAATTGGACAAAGTCGACTTTTCCCTCTTCCCCAATATATTTGTTTCTGGCATTGTGTGTGTGCCGGAGATAATTTCTAATGAAAATTTGATTTGCTGAAAAAGATTGTTTGAAAGATCATCACATACGGAAATACAGTCGGAATCTTATAGACCTGTACGGGAATATAAAAATATATAACTTCAAAAAAGGTATTTTGCAACGTTTAACGAGTGAACACACATTATTAGATTCTCGTTTGAATTTAATGGACAAAAAAACCCATCATTTTGAGGGCTTATATTGCTTTAACATGTAGTGAAATACTTTATACAATGCATGTATCACGAAGTGTTACAAACAAACTCTTGTCTTTTCATAAAGTTTTCATTTTTGTGACACATAGACTCAAATTACAGGGTCCGGAATTTTTAAATTATCTTGCTGGGAATATACATTTTATTTGAACACTCATTAATTTAAAATCTTTTAACGAAAACTAAAACGAACAAAGTTTCATTTCAAAGAACAGTCGAACGCCCAGTGTTATTTCAATTTTTCGCAACACACGCTATTTCATACACTGTAAGCCCCTTATGTTCAAGTCATTTTAACTATAAAAAAACATATATAAATGCTTAATAAATGAATTCTAATTTGACTGGCTTTCTATAAAACTCATTGCTCCCTGCTGTACAACTCTGCATTTACTTTATTGTGATTTAGAACGAAGTTTGCTTTTATGTCGCGAGTATAGTGGTTCTTTTCAACATTTATGAACGACCTCAACAATGATCTCTGCAGTCTTTTTGGGATGTCTTATAAATTTTATTTAAACGGTATCATTCCAATATTAAAATCTTTAGTATTTTGCCTTAAAATGCCCTCAGTTTAAATAAACCGTTTCTCAGTTTGTCAAATTCGCTTTACAAAGTTCAGTCTCAAACGACGATTACTTTGCTTTCAGTCGATTCATTTTCATTGAAGATGAAACCTTTTAAAAGTGTTTGCAGAGTTAAATTGAATTGACAGCTTTTGAATTAATTTCTTCATGGACTAACATTCAATGGAAAAAGTTTGTCAAATGTATAATTAAGTTCACGTCAGTACAAATCATTTAGAGGCAGAAAATAAAATATTTGCACAAGTGAGAATTGCAATCGTTTTCATGCCGTAAAGATTCATACGTTTATTTATTTATTTATTTTCTCTATGTTTAACTATGGTTCAATACAGTGTGAGGTATTCATTTATCAAATAACCTGAAACCGACATTTATATAATGAAGAATGTATCCTTGTACAACGTGATGTATTTGGAAATGACAGTATTTCGAAGAACAGAAACTCAATAAGTAGATATATAACTCATTATGACTTATGGAATTTTAGTAGCAACATCTTGGTGATAATCGCATTGTTTTAACACTGTTTCTGATAATGTTAATAGATAGAATATTAAACTTTGAAATAGGAATTAGATTAAAGATTCTGTTTTTATAATTGATAACTTAAGATTCAGTTTAACTGTAACCATCAACATTCAAAAACAAGTTTGTAATGTCATATTTTAGAATCCAGTATCGATTAGACACAATTATTTTTGTCAAAACAAAACAAACAAACAAACAAAAATGAAATATAAAATAAAATACAGCTGATATAAATATCAAAAGTACACTCCCTGTTCTTTCGAAATTCAAATCAAAAGAATTGTAAATGTTTCAGAATTGATAATTCACTTTTTGGTCTTGACCTCAGCACAACTTTTCTGTCATATCATAGTATGTATATCCATAAACAAAACGTCCCGAGTTATGTAAACATGGAATTTGCAATATCCATTCAACCTTGACCTCTATCCCACGTAGACCACGAATCTAGTATTCCATTTTTCATTTTCTATTGCAATTTCTTGGGCAAGATGTCTTTTCAAATGCCAACATTTTATAAACATTGAAAGAACACAGAGTGAAAGGGAATACATTTCATAGAGTGTAGTTACAAAAAGTAATAAATAGATAACTGTAAGCCCATTTATAAATGTCATTGTCATCCAGAAACACACATACACACACCATCATCATCATCATCATCATCATCGTCGCTATCGTCATCATCACCATTATCATCAATGTCATACTGTCCTTCAGATGAGACAGTAAAAACCGAGGTCTCGGCACATTAAAGAACCTTCACTGCTCAATGGCCGTAAGTGCCGAGCATAGGCCAAAATTTGAAGCCTTTCACCGGCATTTGGTGACGTCTCCATATGAGTGAAAAATTCTTGAGTGGGACGTTAAACAATAATAAAACAAACAAACAATCATCAATGTCATAAAGTTATTTCAGTCCTCAGGGTGTCCAGGATGCATACACAAATCTGGTTAACATTGGACAAACATGGACCTATTAAAATCCTAAAGTGGGATCAGGTGTCATGGAAAAGTAAGCATCCCTTGTTGACTGGTCACACCCGCCTCGAGTTCACAGTCAAATTCAAATAGACGACTCAACAACCGATATCGAACAGGTAACTCATTTCATTTAGTGAAACAGAGTAATCGCAAACAAGGCTATTATACTGACGGTAAAATTTGCGGAACGTTGACATCAAATGCAATTTTCGAATTGTAAATAACTTGTCAATAAGTAGTTTACGTCTTTATATGAAATATTCATATCATGAACACGCCCTGGCAGATCGGATCATTTGTGAGATATAAAAAAAAAACATATGCAAGTAATAGCAGGATATTACTACTTAAATGTGGAAATTTAATAATATAAAAATTTCAGATACCAAAGTATAAATCAATAGAATGTCCAGGACATAGATACAAATCCGGTAAAATGGACAAACACAGACCTCTGTAAACCAAGAGGTGGGATCAGGTGCCATGGAGGAGTAAACATCCCCTGTCGACCGGTCACACCCGCCATGAGTCCACAGTCAAGTCCAATGAACACGTGAGGAGTGTATCCTCGTCACAATTGGTACAGACATCTCAACAACCGCCAACGAAAAGGCAACTCAACATTTTATTTAGAGAAACAGAGTAGTCGCAAACAAGACTATTATACCGACTATAAAATTTGCGGAACGTTGACATTAAACGCGGTTTTCGATATCCCTGTGTCAATAATTTGTCAGTGAGTAGTTTACCTCTGTATATGAAATCTTCATATGTTGTGCACGCCCTGGCATATCGGTTAATTTGTAAAATGTAAACTCCATTTGCGGGTGACTGAGGGATATTACTACTTAAATGTGGAAAATTTACGATGGGAAAGCCGAAATCGTCGCGTTTATCGTATAGCTTAGTCGCTAATTTCCCGTCTGTGTTTATATTAAGTAAAATGTCTAAGTATGAAGCGTATGTGCTTGATTCTGTTGTTTCTTTAATTTCTAGTTCGCTGGGATATATCGCATTGACATATGAATGAAAATTGTCGTTATCAATTGACAAAACGTCGTCAATATATCTAAATGTCAAATTACAGGACACCGCTAGCGTATTCTTCTTTTGATTCAGACGATTCTGAATGAAGTCTGTTACGTATGAATAAAGGAACAGGTCACCATTAAAGACACTACTTGTTCCCAAAGGCAACAGATTGCTGAAAGACCAGATCTTCAAATATTACAAATATATTGTCTATTAGAAATTACAGCATCTTTTGATATCCACTTCCGTATATTTATGCGCAGAGTGGTGGTGGACGAATAAAGTATTACGATAACCGATGACTAAATATCTAAATTCTCGGGTACCACTTTTAGTGGTCGATGATGCCAAAAAGTTTCTTTCAAAATTTCATGCGGAATAGTTGTATCAAGAGTGGACATGTCATATGTTTTGATATTTTGAATTTGAGAAAAAATCATTTGTCTTAATATTGTCTATAAGCTGTTCAGAATGTTTAAGTATCCACATCTGATTTACACCGCTTTTGGACTAAGCAACTGTACAGCATTGCTGAAGTTTCTCCTTTACAGCTGTCAGTATCTTTGTAAGGAGTAAAAATAAAGGATTGATGGAACATTTGCTGGATCCTGTTATGTCCGTATGCTTATATGGGGTTGTGTAAAGTTTAAGTATCCAATATAAATATGAACGCTCAAATCAGTATCGGTTGTACATAAACCTAGTACCTGGTGTTTCGGTACTAGCTAATAATCTTATATTATGGTAATATTTTAAATTCTAACTTCTTCTAAAGCTAAGATAGTTAACTTTTTTTAAAGTGGTTACTCTTAGACGGATTTTTGCTATACGTTTAGATTTATTATTTAGCGTTGTCTGATACCACTTTCTCTTTAGAAAATTTGTTTAAAATTGGAGCTCAACTGATGAAGTCTAATTGACAGAAACGATCGTCTTGAGCATTATAGGGCTGGTATTATGTTTATTATATGTGTAGATACATCAAAAGAGTGTAATACTGTCACATGGTTTTGAAGAATTTCGTCCTTTGAAAGTGGGCTACGTGTGTATGCATGCATATGAAAATGACTTACAATTTTTATTCTCCAATGATTTCGATCAATATTTCTAAATCAAGAGAGCATTGACATCCTGAATAAGATGTGCATCAAACAATGACGATCCGACAGTTGTAATATGTCGTATGGTTTGGAAATGTAGACAGTTCCTCTATCGATTGATGTAACTGTCGGACTTTTTGCAATACTGTCAATATACGCAGATGAAATCTCTAGACACACAAACATCATGTAGGTTTTGTATTGCATCAAACCGAAGCAATATGGCGTAGTGGCTGAATCCTGCCACTCCAACAGAAGAGTCTTAACAAATTCTGGCAAAGAATTATACATTGATTGCGTTTCAGCAGATAATGCAGAAACAATACTTCCAGAGTTTTGGTTGACATTGTGACTTCTTAGGACATTTTCAAACGATGTATTCCTATCATTGTCATCGGAGAGCCATTTTAGAAATGAAAAAGACATGTCCACTGAGCTGCCATCGAACAATAAGGCTTTCTTTTTTGTGGATGTATCATATTCTTGTGAAAGTGACCCGTCATTTCTTGCATGAAGACAACTGTCACTGTTTGTTACAGACAGTGCTAATTCCGTAACGATATGTTCAGATGGCGATGGATTCAGACCTGAAATATCCAAATTACGTTTCCTGACATTACCGACTTCATCTTCGGGTTGTCCGACAGAGATACAGTCAGTATTTGAACTTTGATCTTTTTGGTTTCCATTCTGATTTTTTTCAGCCAACTCAATTTTTCCTGTTTGAGAATGGCTATCGATATGTGGAATTGTAGATGATGATCTAACAACAGGGATGTGTATATTCTCTTGTTCTTTATCGCTTTCCGTATTGTAATTTGAATCGGATTCAGTTTCTAATTCTATGGCAATTGGTTTTTCGGTTTCCTTGAAACTGGCAACATTCAATATATGCTCTTCTTTCGCTTTGTTTGATCGTTCTTTTGACCAATGCCAAAGACTATCGTGATTTTCCAGTTGACGTTGATCTTTGTTATTATCTTCAAATTTGCCAGGAATAGAATTACAGGATCCCCTTGCCTCAACTCTAAAATTATCTATGTTAAATCCAGAGTCACCAAGCTCCTTGGTAATCTGTATCGGTGATTTAGTTCGTTTAAAGGAATCAAGAGATTTCTGCTGGAATCCATGAAAGTCTTCCTGCGGAGGAATGATACTTTTGTCTTGTATTGTCAACGGACTAGTTTCTTCATTTGCTTTACGTGTGTTATCTTCACTGTTCGAGTCTCGGTCGTTTACAGCCGTGTAATCAATACCAAAGGTTTGTGTTTCACTCTCATGTGGGACATTTTTCTCTGCATATCTCGAGACAACTAGTGCAGAATTCCCGGTAAGAATAGATGCGACTAATGGTAAAGAGAAATGGCGGTCATCTTTGACATCTATCGGGTTATCTGGTTCTGGCATATCCTGATTTAGGCATTCATTTTTTGTTAGATCAATCATAAGTGGTTCCTCGTTTTCGGTTTTAGCTTTAATTTTTGTATGAGGAATTATGTCGTTAGTTGAGGGATCATCTGTATCCAAGACAACGATGTTGTTGTCATTGTTTGTCGACAAAAGAGTGACATTCGCCGGATTCGAAGAAAAAAATGATACTTCTGTTTCTTTAGTGGTGGCAGGTTCTTTACTTTTACTCTGGAATAAAACATTCGATTGACCTATTTTCGAAGAAACGTCTTGATTCCAATCCACTTGGAAGCTACAATATTGAACACATGGTTTAAATGTACCAATAAAAGCAAAAGTTTTAACAAGTTATTATCAAAAACATTGTTGGTATATAATAAATTAATATTTAATAAACTAAAAGCTGTATCCTCGAATAAAGTTTATCTCTCTCTCTGTGAGAAAGAGGGTTTGTTAAATAGTGTTCCTACAAGCTTGAGTCAGGGGGTTTCCCCTTTACCTCGATCAGTTGAGTACAATAGGCCTATTTGTAAACCAGGGGTCCTAGGTTCGATTCCAAGTAGAGGCAGTCTGTGTGTCTATGTCTCTCTCTCCTTTATTTTAATTCATTCCTCTCTTCTTCGTCTAAAATGGTACAATCGGACAAAAAATGATTAATTTAATATTTCTCAGTATATTTTTCCAATATTTTCTTAAAGTATGTGCTTTGATCTATATAAAGCACGTTGATGTACAGTAGGAGTGCCAGAGCAACCCGAGCCGGCCTGGCTCAGTTGGTTGCGCGCTCGACTCTTGATCGTGAGTTCAAGTCCAGCCGGCGGCAGGTTGATTTCCTGTCTTTCGGATGAGACAGTAAAATCCGAGGTCCCGTGTCACAGTAGGTGTCGGTACGTTAAAGAACCCTCACTGCTCAATGACCGTAAGTGCCGAGAATAGGCAAAAATTTGAAGCCCTTCACCGACATTTGGTGACGTCTCCATGAGTGAAAGGTTAATCTTTCTGGTAAAGTGAAAGTAATTATCCTTGATTCACTCCACAGGTGAAAACTACCTCTAAGAGTCAAGGCGGGGGTAATGTGGCAGTGTTAGTTATAAGGTGTTCCTACTAGCTTGATCCTCGTTAGCTCGATCGGTAAAACACCAGGGGTCCTAGGTTCGACTCCGAGCAGAGGCAGTAATTGTCTCTGTTACATATATGAATCAACATTCAGACTTAAATTGACATAAAACATAGTTACTGACTTACTTCTTTTCATCAACAATCGTATCTAATATACAGATTGTTCTCAAATTCCCCAGTACAGACATAGCTTTAGTCATAAATGCGATATCCGGGTGTGACGTTAGTGTTGTGTTAGCAAACTGTAGCTTCCGGGGAGGTACACGGCCCGGCCAAGATATCAGACCGCACATTTGACAAAACTGGAGGCAAACATGTTGGAATGATCCATTGTGAATGATATATCTCTCTTCTCTAGATATCATGGAGAGGAGGAGATACTTCGTCTTCTCCATGAATACGAGCAAGTCCGAAAAGCACAGACGAATATTTCCTCTTCCTCGACTCATTTTTTCAAGTGATTCTGTACACGAATTAATAGACGAAATGACAGACTGGACAGTAATACGTCTGTGTTTATTCTTATTCAGGAACATAGTGAGGCATGTGTCAAACGAAATTATGGTATGAAGAAAGTTAATATGTTCTAAAATGTCGGAATGGTTTCTTGGTACACCAATACTTGTAAGGAAGTTATCAACATCTTCTATGACGCTACTCGCACAGTCTATTTTTAAACTTTCTAAAGTCTCAAATGTCCATAATGCTTTGATATCAAAGTTGTCCATGGCCAGATTTCCCTCGGTAATTACAATCTCTCTTGTTTTCTTTGTAGAGTCAATTGTTTGTGTATCAGTAGTTAATTATGACGTCACAATGAGATGACGTCATTGTAGTTCAACTGTGATGTCATAGGAATACACTGCTAAGTCTATCCATAGACCTATACGTAATTATACAGATTATAGGTCTATGGTCTATCATAACATATTTTCACTCTAGGAATTAACATATCAGTTTTGACCACGTGCCCCTGGAAATATCGAGTTGCATCTACATACTAGATCTAGATCCACTGTACTGTACTCTGTAAAATTATATACACCTCTAGATGAATAATTTTACATCTTAAAATGTTATGAAATGTCACTTAATAATCAAGTTCATAAAAAGTAGAATAGAAATCTTACGTCATCACAGTTTGAACTGACTCTGTAGGTTATATTGCCGCCGTGTGTGTGTGTGTGTGTGTTGTATAATTTTTGTAGTTATTTGATAAGCTATATGTATATATTTACTAAAACCATATAAATAACTTTATAATCTTGTAATTCAATAGATCATGTTTCCCGCGTGTTTTATGTACTGGACCATGAAAGACCAATAAAATGAATTATTTTCAATAATCGAAATGAAATAATAATGAATTAATTTGTAATAGATGATATTTATTTGATTCTTTGTTTCAAAGCTATTCATGCTCAACGATTTTTCTTTATTCGATTATTTCATATCTTTATACATTGTTGTATTGCCATTATTTGTAAACCTCTTGATTCACTTCACCCTAAGAGGAACATTGGGCGACATGTGTACACTTCATACCACTTCTCACTGATTATGTTTCTTGAATACATGTAATTTTATACATCTATCTATTTAGCATTTATTAATTTATATTCGAGTCATGTTTTTGTAAGAGTTTGTTCAATGAAGTATTTTAATTGATAGATGTTGAAATTGTTTGTGGCACAAATATACGGATAATGTTGTATTTAAAACCGGTAAGGTTTCAGGTGGTGGGTAAATCTTGTAGGCGGAAAAAGGTATGCCGAACCGGATAAAGCTATGTCAGTTAAATTAGCGTGCTGTAGGCGTGACAAAGGAGACAATACTGGGAAAGATATGCCGAAATAAGTCCAGGAAACTAAACTATATCGCGGACAAAGTGCATCTAATATGATTCCATACAATTACCTAAAACACCATAGACAAGCTAAATCTTCATCACATTCCCCGTCCTTCGTGATTTGCTAATTTTATTTTCCGTCCTTCTTGAATTTAAGTCCTGAGTAAAGTCGCAAGGATAAAATAGTGGCAGTCTCAACAGAAATGGAATGCTGTCATTATTATTACGTGCCTGAAATAAAATTTGTTATTGTGTTATTACTCTGAATATCACTAAAATCATACTTTTTTAACCAAATTCCATGTTAAAAGGTAAAATTTGTTTTAATCTACTGAATAACAATATATAAGACAGATTTTACCGGTAAAATATCTTTATTCACGCTAATTTAAACGGCAAAGCTTTTCCGCCTACAAGTTTTACCCATCGCCGGTTTTGTGCTTTAAGTTTTGTCAAAGGGAGACAACTGTGTGTCATTTCCTGTCGACTTGAGATGTCATGCTTACGACGAGTAGACCTACTGTTTAAAATTTGATTACTACCGAGAAACTGGAAATTAAGGTATACAATTAATAAATCAGGGAAGACATTCGCTTTGTCGATGTCCATTTTTCACAAATTAATTATCGCATTTGAAAAACTACTCTGTCGGTCACTCGGTGGCGACAGTGTAACTTTGCATAAAAGGTCAAGTTTTCAGTTGGAATTCATGACAAATCGCCCCACGGAAAAATCGCCCCTGTCAAAATCGCCCCACTTCTTTACAAACTCGCCCCACACAAAAAAAATCAGAAATATGGGTCGCCTCAAAGTTGTCAAAATCGCCCCCACCTGATGACCAAATCGCCCCCACCTGATGACCAAATCGCCCCACGATGATTAATGTGTATGTTCATCCCGTATTACATTTTGATTTTGTTCAGTGCATATTAAAATTGTGTCTCATTTATATTACTCCATTATGATTATCTGAACAATTATTCCTCCCTGCTGCAAAATTTGCAAAAACTTAACACTAGTTTTTTTTATATCTCTATTATTTTACATACTACATGTAGTAACAAATGGTTAACAATGAAAAGCATAACAAATTAGCATGTTCAGTTTGAAAGTGATGCACTATATTTTTTTCCTTAAGCACTATAAAATAAATCCAAATACACATTATAGTCCATGCATTATTTTGTAATTTTGTTTTGAAACTTCATTGAATGTCTAGTTAAGGCTCGGTCCGTTGATGCTGCTGCACAACTTCAGTAGTCTGTTGGTGGACACTGCCTTGGATGTATACTGGTCCCATAGGTTGAAGATCTTGGACTGGGTTGTGCGGGCCTGTCTCCTCTGGAAACGAGTCAACTTGCCCTCGGACACCAGCTTGCGTTAAACAGGCAATAACTGGGCTTCCTTGTACTCCCATTGTCACTTTTTGATACAAGCTTGGGGTTTCATCGATATTAATGATAATTATTCCGAAATGAGTGTTTGATAATAATAATTGTGTTATGATTAGCTTTAATGAGTTTCTTTGAAGATCTTAATTTCAAAATTAATTGCGGTACTTCATATAAAACATACCGGTATGTCAATTGAAAGTCTTAAAATGTAATTAGAGAAGCAAAACAAATTAAAAACAAACATATCACTGTAGATTAATTATTTAATAATTACAATACTTCATAACGATACAAATGTTTATTGCTGATTGTATGGGGCGAGTCATCGGGTGGGGCGATTTGGTCATCAGGTGGGGCGATTTTGACAACATTGGGGCGACCCATATTTCTGATTTTTGTGTGTGTGTGGGGCGAGTTTGTAAAGAAGTGGGGCAATTTTGATGGGGGCGATTTTTCCGTGGGGCGATTTGACCTGTTACCTTCAGTTGCAGATCGCCTGCACTGCTGCAGGGGGACTAATTACACAATACTTTCTCTTGGCTTATCATTTATTTAGTAATTTTAAGACTGAATTACTGTGAACTGACTTATACCATGATGATTTTAAATTAACTGAAATATTTTAAATTTTGAAGATAAATTCCAAAATCTCAATACGTGTAACAATTGTTAACAAGATAACTTTATTAGCACTAACACATTAACAATACATGTAAATGATTATGGCAACAGAATGCAAACTAAGTACTGTTACATACATGTAGTGACAGTGGATATGACAAGTATGAGACAAATCATGTGTCATTCAATAATGAGTTTCTAACCAACAAGCATTCATTTTAAAAGTAGTTCACACCAATTTCTATTTCTGTTGTGCATATATGTGATTCTTCTGGTGGGAGGAAAAATCTCTCCATTTTTAGGGTCCTTTTTGCCCCTCCTGTCATGTTTCAAAATGTTTCAAAATCTTCCATTGTCAGAAATTTCAAGTACTGAAAAAAAAAATGTGGCCAACAGGTAAACTCCTCATAATTACTAAGTAATCAGCAAATGTCCAGTTATTAATCTGTTGACACTCTTTCAGGTAAATAGCCTGTGGGATCTTAATTATTGAGGGTGTTAATGATTACATAACACCTCCCTTCCACTGATTGGCAGTTAATTGGTGATAGGACTAAATGAGTGTGTGTATGTCATGTGACACACACTTGGATCATCGATGATTAGAAGCATGATTCCAGCTGGCAGCCATCAAAAATGTTATTACAACTTTTTATGGTTTCAAAAAATATTTGTAATGTACTTCAACAAAAAAAATACCTAAAAAAATTATTATTTTATTTATAATCAAGCAATCAAAGCATTAACCTCTAGGTCTTGGTTTAAACTTTAATAAAGGGGTGCTACTAAACAGAGTACACTAGAGTGCACAAGGTTTTTCATTGCTATTTTGCATTAGATGTGTATTAAATTTATATATACATCATCAATGAACATGTTAAATTCATTATTTACGCAAATTAATTCATATAAATTATAATGCTACTTATAACATGCAGTGTTCAATCTAGGACCACGTACAAGGGGGCCAGACGGGCCCATGCTATTAAAATCAGGGGGCCATTTTCAAAAAGAAGGGGCAATAACTTATAAAGAAAATTATGATGAGTTTAGAGTTTACTGTAACCATCATAACTGTCCATGTACATTGTTCACCAATATACAAAAATTGGTACATCCTGTGGTGAAGGGATTTACTTTTTAAAATTTTGTGCATACACTATAGTTCACGGTACAAGATTTGTCATCATAAGTCAACCAGTTTTTAAAACGTGTGTCGTGTAACCCCTGATTTTGAAACTTGTTTCTGATTCTCAGAGACAGATTCTGATTTTTCTGCTGTTTTTTTGACTTGATGACGAACTTGGGTTGTTTTGAATATCATTTCGAGTTTTTTTAGAACTCTGGGTGGCTGAGAAAAAGTCCGATATTTTCTTCATGTTTTTAAATTTTGACAGAGAGAAAAATGTCGTCTGCACATGGACGCAGCACATAACGCTTGACAGCATATAGCAGACCTTAAGCGTTTGGCAGACTCTGACACTGAAGCCTCGTTTTAACTAATAATATCAGGCAGTTACTTTCAGCTATGTGGTTTGCTCAAGACTAACCATAACCCAAATATTCAGTCGTTATATTCTGTTCACTTCGATCACTGCATTAACCTACCTAGCATAGTATGGAGATAATTGGAAACGGAGCGGGCTTGAATTATTCGCGTTAGACTATCCACGATGTTACATTTCAAGGTATTATTTCAGCTTATACGTGGACATTTAATTGAAATAAAGTTATCACTGGGAAGATTAGCATTGCGCCAGAGTAGCCCATCATTGAATTTTAATTGCGCCATGTCTGATTTCAGCGGGCCATTGACGCAATGGCGCGGCCTAGATTGAACACTAACATGTATTGTAAAAAACAATATCACGGCTGTTCCAATATGGCAAATGCTCCTAAACAGAGTAAACTAGAGAACACAAGGATTTTCTTTGCTATTCTGTGCTACATATGGATTAAAATGATATATACATCTTCAACAAACATGTTAAATTCATGATTTACACAGATTAATTGAATTCATGTAATGTTACTTTTAACATGTAGATTGTATGTAAAAAACAAAATCCTGCATTGCTATATGGCAAACAGAGTACACTGGAGTACACATGGGTTTTCTCCACAATTTGGGGTTAAATGTGTATGAAAAGTATATGTATAAGATATATAAACATTTCTTAATCATTATCTGCAAAAATGGTAGTATAAAATGTTATTTTGACGTGTTTAAAATAATTAATGAAGAGTGTAAAAACGCGATATTCTAAAACCCAAAAATGTACCGGACTGTGAGTGTAGTGATGTCCTTTAATTCCTTGTATTGGGTTCTCTTAACGAAATACACTAGAGTTTATTATTCTTCCTCCATGTTATAAAACTTATTTGATTAAAATAAAGTTAAAAGGCAAAACACTGTAGTACTTATTTACCCAAAGGCAAAGCATTAAGCTGCCATGAATAATCATGATCTACTGAAATGTGGGAGGATAGGGCAAAACACCCTATAGTACCCTAACCATAAATGAAGAAACAGACCATTTTAGAGAACTTTTGTCTTGTTACCTCATGCAGATCCTGCTGCAATGTCTTAATATGGCCAGGTTTAGACAACTTGTATGACATATACATGTATGTCTTATGACTCTTAGCACATGTCATGCTTCAGATGTTAGTTTGGTCCTGTATGTTTTTTTTTGCAAAAGGTATCCTGTTTTGGACATAGTATATTTTCATGTCTACTTGTATTGTTAAAAAATGGCAGAGTTCAAGTTAATTGGAGAGGGAGAATTAAGAAATGTTGCCATGAGGTGAGCTTTGTAGTCTCTGATTACTCTATGTTGCCATGAGAGGAGCTTTGTAATCTTTGATTACTCTTTGTTGCCATGAGGTGCACTTTGTAATATTAGGTGAACTTTGTAATCCTTGATTACTCTATGTTATTGTTGCCATGAGATAAGCTTTGTAATCTTTGATTACTCAATGTTGTCATGAGGGGAGCTTTGTAATCTTTGATCACTTTACATGTATGGTTTATCTGTATAAATTTTAATTATGGCATGCATTTGTACTGAAATGAATAAAATATGAAAGTTGAAAATGTAAGAATGTAATTAAAATTTAATGCATACTTATTTATTTTCTAGTAACAAGAGAGACTAAAAGAATGGATTGGTTTCTGAAGAAACTTGTTCCTACAAGCCTGAGATTATCACAGCATACATATAGCTGTATTTCAACAACAACAACCAATTGTTCATTCAGGTGAAGTTATAAACCATTAAATTTTTGCCAGAATGCAAAGCAAGTCCCGTCTATATATTGATGATGTCCGTCTGTCTGTCTGTCAACATTTTGGTTTAAGCAAATTCTCAG